>QRDG01000017.1:98046-141558 GCA_012064385.1 Puccinellia tenuiflora | reverse complement strand
ACAACATATGTGATAGACCAGGCAATCCTGGCCAACACAAAGTTGGATCACGGCTGCCTTCTGTCTCCAGCCTGGAGGAGTAAACTCGAGGTCAGTTCCTACAACCTTCTCCTTCGAAGCAGCAAGTGATGGTTCAACCCTGTCGATCCACGCATCAGCGGATGCAGAAAGGTTGGTGTAGACTGCCGTGATGGAGACACCTTCATGAGCAGGGACATCAAAGGGGACAGTGAATGGATTTATGGCCATTGGAAGAATCGTGGAGAGATCGGGAGAGGGGGGTGGAGAATAACACACAGCTGAAACAGGGGCGAAAATATATAGTCCTGCGGCCACAAACAGAAAGTAGCAAAAGGTGGAGAAGATAACTCTTATCCGTTCATTTTGAAAATAATCTGTTGATAACAATAGAATCGCTCATATGAGCATTATTTTTTCACCTTGTACAACCGTGTAGGCGTGGTTGTACTACACATAAATCTTCGTTTGTACAGCCAATGTTCTTAACCTTATAACTGCGTGTACATCCATGTTTCTGCTTGTACTTTCCAACGATCGTGGATGTACTGCAAAGAGTAACACGGTTGTACTTTATGTAGCAATCCTGTGTGCTTTAATTTCCACTGACAAGTGGGTAACGTGCAACAGTTTCCCCATCTAGTTAAAAAACAAAGAAGGAAACAAAGATAGTCTAAGAAATCGTCCAAAAAAAAACCCTGTCCTCTGCCCCTACGCAACGTTACTCTACGGACGCCACGCATTCGAAAACTGTTTCTTCCCCACCTCACCTCTCTTCTCCGACGAACCACGGAGGTTTCGTCGAAAACATCCATCAACTTGGCAACCGCCGCGCCGGTGGAAACATCCATCTCCGACGAACTACCGCTCGATTCGTGAGTCACTTCTTCTCCTCCACCCACTTCCATACGCTCCATTACTGCTCTCACCTCTCTTTCTCCGCCTCGCCGGTTAGAAAAAAAACCCTCATCCTCCGACACATTGACAAACGGCGAGCAGCACCGGCGACGGCGGCGGCTGCGGGGGAGGGGTGGGGCAACTGTGGATCTGATGAAGCTTCTACATCTCCATACTTGTAGATTTGATTAATTTTGTTTTCGTCTCTCACGTTCCCCTTTTTTCATCTTACCTAGGGTTTGCGCTTCTTTCACTGCAAAGATTGGAGATGGCTTCAGAAGGACATACTGCAGATGCTTCCCTAGGTTCATCACTCTTCCAGATTCCAAATCGTCCTTCATATTTGTGCTATCTTGTACTTCGTGTGCCTTCTATCTTGTACTACAAACGGTTTAAAATATTGGTTCATGTTTAGTTTGTTTTTCAAAACAATTGTGTTTTGTACACATTCAAAGATATGGAACTTGTACTTCGTGTGCTTTCTACTTAGTGTGCATTCTAAGTTGCACTATTAGTTGAGTATTTTGTGTGCTTTTTTTTTCTTTTTAATTTGTAATATTTTTTCCATTCTAGATGGCAGATAATATAACTGATGAAGACTTGTTATGTATACACATCATTATTGATTTTGTTTATGTGTTTAATATATTTTATTTCATACCTATGAAAATTAACTATTACATCGATGTTTCCTTTGTTTGTTTCAAGATGATAAAACTGCATCGGATATGAAGGATACTTCTGCCGGGGAGGAAACAGAAGTTTTCCATGACTCGTCGACAGATTTTTCAGATAAGCAAAAGCAGTCTGTGGACGGTACTGAGCCTGTTATGCAGAACGAGGATAACACTGCTCAGCTAGAAAAAGAGGAGGCCACCCGTAATAAGACGGTTCACGCTGCACCTGAAAGTATGCAGATGGTCGTTTACCAGAGAGCTCCTCAGTCTCCTCAGCCTACTGTATCAGAAAAGCTAACAGTTGCTCCAAAGCCTGCCACACGGCATAGTTCAAGGATTTCAGAAAAGCAGAAGCCTAGCTCATCCTCCCGTAGAGTTGGTGGTACATCTCGAGTTATGAGGTCCACGACAAGGGCGGTGAAAGCTGCTGCTGCCAAAAAAGAGAGGAAGGCTGTTGCAAAGGTGAAAGAGGTTACACCAAGTGTCGAGAAGGCCGTATGTGCAGCGAAAAAAGCTGACACTACAAGGAAGGAGACAGCTACTAAGGATAAAAAGCCTGCTGTTGTTGTCAGTAAGTCGCCTCTCAAGAGAAAGAAATCAGTTTCTTTCGACGATAAGGATGTAGATTTTAATGTGAACGAAGAAGAGCAACAGGAGGAAGATGACAGTCAGAGTTCTGATAAGGAAACTAATCTCAAAAAGGTTAGCCGTTCTACAAACTAAACGTTAATTCATTAGGGTTCATTGTTGTTCATGTAGTATTATAAATATTTACAATACAAATGTACCACCTGTTCCTATGCTGACTTTATCTACTGACTAATTGCTAGTATAATGTTTTTTTCTTTCGTTCTGTAGTTCAAACTTGTTAAAAGACAAAAAAAGAGGAAGAGGAGCAGTGGAGCGAAAGGCGATGACTCGGAGAGTGACCCTGAGCCATCAAACAAGAAGAAAAAATGTTGCAGAAACAACATAAGGTGCTCACTGCAGGAGTTGCTTAGATGCGCTGCACTGTTGAAGGAGCCCCACCTCAAAGATCTTCGTACTGGAGGTCTCGGACATCTTCCAGATTGGAAGATCAAGACAAACATCAACCGCCGCCTCATTTGCTTTCTCATGTACAGCATTGACCCTACCACGATGACTCTTGATCTTGGAGATGGCAGGAAGAAGTTGCAGATCACTGCATATGGCATTGAGAAGCTCTTTGGTCTGCCTCGTGGCTCAAAGACTCCTCCTAGGCCATCAGATGATGGAAACGATGACGCCGTGATGCTCCTGAGGGGAGAACTAGGAATCCCTAGGAGCAAGCATATAAACACTGATCAACTTCGGATTCTTCTTAAAGATCTAGTAAAAGATGGAGCCAAACATGAATTGGCTATGAAGGTTTTTGCTCTCATACTGTATATGAAGTTTATATGTCCAGGATGCTCTGTCCGTGTTACCAGGGAGGCAGCCATGGTCCAGGAAATGACCATAGCTCAGCTCAAGGATGTGATTTGTGCCAGTTACTCGTGGACGAGCTGAAGCGAGCTGTTATAAACTGGCAGAAATCTGATTCTGATTGGCCAGCAGTTCCAGGCTGCTGCATCGCCCCTCTCCTGATGTATCTCGACTGCATTGATGATAGGAAGCTAAGCCGCCCCATAGATAAGCGTACCCCCCGTATCCTTTACATGGACGAGAATAAATTTAGGAAACTCTCTAAGCTAGATTTAATAGAAAGAGGGACAGAGGATGCAAGAACGTGGATATTTGGTTCTAAACCTGTGAGCACTCCTTTCATACAGATTTTTTTTTGTTAAAAAAAAATATTCTGTCAGGTATTGAAGTTTAACATGACTTTTACTTTTGTGTTGTTTTTGTAGTGGAAGTCCCAGGACGACATTGTTTATTATGAAGATAGCTCAAGGTTATCTCCTACCTCTATTTTTGAGTCTAGGCTGAAGAGGAGTGCCCCATCATCCTTCGATGATCAAGCCATCAAGAGGAAATATCATACAGGAAGCACGAGTGCAACAAAGTCTCGTGCCGAAGGAAGATCTGTATCTGATTTCAGTTCAGCTTTTAATAACCTTGACTCTATAATTCAAACCGCAAACGAGCTTATAGAACAGATTCCGACTACTTCAGACCGTCTCATACATATTGCTGGTTTCCTACCACCTGGACACAATATTGAAAAAGAAATTACACAAGGTAGCCTCAGCATGGGAGATGAAAGCCTCAAACAGATGAAATGTAGCCTCCTCCAGATTAGAGCTAGTCTGGGGGTTTACAGATCTCTTCAGGATACACTCTGCAGACGTTATGAGGACGAGGCTCGGCAGTCTATCAAGGACAAGAAGAATGAAAATGCTGCAGATGCCGCTGAACAACATGCTGATGAAACTGTAAGACATGGATTAATTATGTCTTCCTGTGCTAATTTTGAAAATCATATTTCCACATATTTTTAGATTGAGCATGAGATTTCAACGCTGCGTTCATTTTGTTTTAGGCCAATAGTGAAGCCAAAAGAGAAGACGAACCGGCACAATCTTCTGACAAGGCTGATGTGCCATCCCCAGCTGCTAATCAGGAAGTTGTTGACAGCGAGAAGACTCATTCTGAACATCCACATCCTGAGAATACTAGTGGCTGTGAAGTCATTCAGGACACTAACACAAAGCAAACTGAAGTACTATATGGTGTTGCGGCCGCAACTTGTGAACCTGCAGAACCAAACGCAAAGAACGACAAAGTTCCGGATGAAACATCCGTGGATACAAGCCCACCTGTTGCTGAGAAAGAAGATGTTCACGATGCGAAAATTTCTCCTGCTCAAGAGGAAGGCAAGAACCCATAAAGTCCATGTTTAATACTTAAATTTCTGTATGTGCTACTCTATATTTTATTAGTTCTCTCAGAAACAAGAAAGAGAACATGGTATGTAGCAAGTTGAACTGAATGTAAGGAAACTGTGGCTTTTGTAGTGAGTGTGAGTTGATCATGTGATTGTAAATATGGAGATCAGTGCAAGTCATTGAACTTTTTTTTTATGAATAGTACCGTTTACCTGCTTGTAACATCCCAAGATTTTCAAATTTTTGAAAAATCAGAAAAATCAAAAACTTTTTGAAAATTATTATATTTTGTTTTGGAAATCCAAAATCATGCATGCATTCATCTTTTTCTTGGCTTGTTGCATTTGAAATTTCAAAAGTTGGAATTCTATTTCCACTTTAAACCCTATTTGAGAAAATGATAAAAAGGGGCCTATTATGCTCTCTTAAATATTTTGACTTTTATGGATGTATTTTGTGGCGAAGTATGTGCCAAAGTGTTCTATATTTAACAAGCTTTTCAAAAAGTATTTTTTTCTGAAAAGTTTTGGTTTGGTTTTGCCTTGTTTTTGAAAACAGAAAATAGAAAAAGGTTTTGTTTAAAAAAAAAAAGAGAAGGCCGGCCGAGCCAGCCCAACCGGGCCAGCCCAGCAAGCCACGGCCCAGCAGCCCACCCGCATCCTCCCCTCCTCTCTCTCCCTGGCGCGCGGGGCCCGCATGTCAGCGCCGTCCCCACGCGCGGGAGCTCGCCCGCCGGCACCCCGTCGCCTCCCCTCTTCAATCCGCACCACCGCGGACGGTAACGCCCGCACCACCGCCTCCCTCTTATACTCCTCCGCCTCCTCTTCCTTTTGCCCCACACCGCACCACCCGAGCGCCCCCAGGCTGCCCGTACGGGAGCCCGCAAGCCCGCCATTGCCGCCGCCGACGAGCTCCGTTTCCGGTGAAGTCCGGCGTCCCCGCGCCCTTTCTCCACTCCCTCTCTCTTTATTTCTTCCTTGCGCACCGTTTTGACAAGGTTTTGCATCTCCTCGTGCCCCAGATCGACGGGTTCATCAGCGACCGCATCGGGCAGCCGCCTCCTCCAACTCCGGCGAGGAATTGAAGGAGCACCGGAGCACCTCTACATCGACCACCACGCCATCGAGCTCGGCTCGACGTCCTGCATCCCGCGGTATAAAAACCCCCTTCCCCAGACCTCTGTTTTCACCGGAACGGCCACACCCACGCCGTCGCCGCCGTCTGCCGCCGCGCGCCGGAACCCTAGCTCCGGCCACCGCGTCCCCGATAGATCTCGGCCGTTGGATCGAGATCCAACGGCTCTGTCTTTTACTTAACCCCGAACCGGTACCGACGAATCAGAGGAGGCCACGCCAGCGTCCAGTCAGCGCGTCGTCAGCAGCCAGTCAGCGCCCAGTCAGCAGAGGATTTTCTGGGATTTTCCCGAATTAGAGTTATTTAGCAGTTTTGCAGAAAAACCCCTGTAACTTAGATTTATCATAACTTTTTATTGGCTTGTCCAAATTCAAATATTTTTATATATTTGAAATCCTTAGAACCTGTAGAATCTTTCTGGCGTTTTAGTTTTCTGTTTTGACATGTTTAAATTTATTCAAATTTCAAATGTGATATTTGAGTAAATTTGGCATAACTTTAGTTTAAAAATAGCTTTTTGAGTGAATCCAATTGGGTTAGTTTAGTTTTGAAGTCCTCTGTCCAGTAAGACCACTCCCATATTGTCTGTAATTATTTTGTTTAACAGTAGTTTTAAATTAGTGTTTATGCCCTTTTTGGGATTTGTTTTGTATTGTTGTTAAAGTAAAAATTGTTTTAAATGCATTTTAACTTCATGCATATTGTTACAAACCAGAAAACTTAGTGTGTTATTTTTCTTGTGATTTTAAATGCATTTCATACATTGCATATTTTATTGTATTGTTATTTTGTTTGTATGTTTATTTGGGTGTTTGCAATTTTGTTAGATTATTCGGAGAGTCGCGAAGACTTTGGTGGTTGCTGCTCCTGTCACTCTTGTTGCCAAGGCAAGTGGCACACTTGCATATCTTTGTCCTATTAATTTGATATATGCATGTTGTAGTTTTTACTTAGAAAATTGCACGATAGGTTTATTAGTATTGCTATGCTAAAACTGTTTAGAATAGTGCTCCTATACTAGTTGGTCTAGAATCCTATTATAACTTGGTAGAATTATGGAAATGCTATGCTAAATGCTGTTTTGTGAAAAAGTAATATTCTACTAAGTTAAAGAAACTCCTGGGTGGATGTGGCATGTGGATGGAGGTTTAAAGTTGAGTGGCTACTCGGGGCCATGTCTATGGTTTTACCCGAGTATGTGCACTTGTGGATGGCCACCCAGGGACAAAGAGACCGATGTTACTCCAAGTTTAGTTAGCTTACCGTGCAGCCATAAGTCATATGGGCTCTGGCTTGACTAAGTATGTAGTGTGGAACCGGCCCGGCCTGACAGGTGGTGGTAGAGGTTTGTAGGTGGAGCGCGTCAGGACGGCAGTGGTCGGGAAAACACTTCGGAAAGGTCTCGGCTTCATCTCCTCCTTTCCTTTTCACTTCAAGAAGGGTCAAAGTTAGAATGGGTTGATGAGGTCTTATGGTGAACGTGCACAACCTCTGCAGAGTATCAAACTAAGTACTTAGCCGTGTCCCCGGTTACGGACATTTCTGAGCAAGCTGGACAAGGACGTCAACGGAGGATCTCATCATTCCAATTTCCTAAGTTAAAATATGAAGGGTGAACAAGGGTAGTTGAGACAATGGTTGTCATACCTGTCTCGTTTAGATGAAAAAGTGTTTTGAAAAGAGATAGGAAAAATTGGCTTTATGCAAATCAGCCTTCAAACTCCACCAAGCCAAATATGCATATAGATTACTAGAGTTGTTCCAATATGAGTCCACAAAGTGTCACTTGCCAGTTCCATTTTATATGGTTCTGACCCACCTTGTTGAATATCTTTTTATCAGGTTGTTCTGACGAAGAGTGAGGTTTCGTTAAGGGTTCCGAGTCTGCAACCAACATGTTTCGCCTGTGGCTACATGAAGATTGGGACTCCATGCAATAATACTTAGTCTTCCGCTGTTATTTCTGTTTTATGCTAGCTTCGAGCTATGCAAAGTTGTAATGGTTTATTTTGACTCTGGATTCAATCGTGTAATAAATTGATACAATGTTGTGATATTTCATCGTAAACTGTGTGTGCAAATGAATCGATCCAGGGGTTTGCACTATACACAGGGATCTTGCCTATTTTTAAGTGCAGGTCCGCTACAGATGGTATCAGAGCACTGTGTTGCCTGTAGGCCCGAAACCCTAAGTTTGGTTAGAAGTAAGAAAGCCCATAGGACTAAAAGTTATTTTCTATTCGTCCAAAAACTTTTCTGATGTCATTCTTGTAACCAACTTGTCTGAATTGCTTTCTAAGTATCTTATCTTGTTATAGATGACCAGCCTCATGGAAGCCATCAAGAAAGGACCGGAGATGACCATGACCCTGCAATGTGAGACTGAGTTTCCAAGAGCACTTAAGGATAACATGAAGAGCTTGGGATTTGAAGGAGAAGCTGTATACAAAGGATTTCCTTTCATGGATGAAGGTCAAGAATACTGGTGGGTGCAACTCCATTTGTACAAGAGCAAAGACGATGACCACAAGACCGAAGGATGCTGCATGTTCACCAACCCAATACTTCACACATCCTTCTTTGATTCAGCAAGAAGTGCAGCATGGGAGGCCATCGAGTACCTTGGAGCAAGACTTCATTTTAGACTTCACAACACCCAGAAGCATCTTGACGAACTCAAAAAAATCGGTGAAGAACTCGATGCACTCAAGAAGGAGATAGATTAGACCACCATTTCATTGGAATAACAACCCCGTTGGTGTATTGACCTACCAACTTGTGGTATGGCAGTACTGCCGCTTTTGGTTTTCAAAACCTTGGTGTGTTTTTACTTTCCAAAAGACAAGTTTGTTTCTATCAAAAAGTTTGTGTTGAACTTTTGGTTGATTGTTGTCATTGGTGTTACCTGTTTGTATGGGTAGGAGTATTTCTTATAGATCTGTCTATCTTTTGCTCATCTATGCTAAAACCCACAGATGCCTCCTCGTCGCAATCCCGAGACCAACAGCAACAACAACACCGACGCTATGCTTCAACAGATGATAGCAGCACAGACTCAACTGATGACCATGATGGCTCAGTTCATGGCAAATCAGAATGCGCCGCCACCACCACCACCTCCACCGCCACCACCACCACCTCCTCAAGTGGATAGACTTGAAAGATTTCTGAAGCTCAGACCTAACAAGTTCTCAACTGCAACTGAACCTATTGTGGCAGATGACTGGCTTCGTTCTGTGCATAAGGACTTGGTGACTTGTGAGTGCACCGACACTGAGATGGTGAGATTCACAGCTCATCTGTTGGAGGGGCCAGCAGCTCAATGGTGGGAAACCTATCAAATCACCCACCCTCTCAATGGCTTGACTTGGGAGACTTTCAAGGAAGGCTTTCGTAATGCCCATATCTCTTCGGGCATTATGAATTTGAAGAAGGAAGAGTTCAGAAGTCTGAGGCAGGGAAACAGGACACTCAAGGAGTACATGGATGACTTTTATTCATTGTCTCGTTATGCCCCAGAAGACATTGACACTGATGGCAAGAGGAAGGAAAAATTTCTCAAGGGACTGTGTGACGAGCTGAAAATTCCCTTAACAGTAGCATACGCCCCGAACTATCAAGCCCTCCTAGATCAAGCAATCACATTGGAGGATAATATCAAGAAAGCAGAGAACAGGAAGAGGAAGTACAACTCAGAAGTTGTTCAGAAGAAACCACATTTCCACGAGAACAATGGAGGGCACCACAACCACAAGTATGAGAATAGCCGCAATCACCATGGCCATAACCATAATGGTGGATTTAAGGAAAGCAATGGAGGCTTCAGGGGAAATGGACACACTGCTCCCAATAACAATGGACATCACCGTCCAAATACAGCACCCAAGAAGGATCTCAGCCACATCACTTGCTACATTTGCAAGAAACAAGGGCACTATTCAACTGAATGTCCTGAAAAGAAGACTGCAGAAGTTGCCAAGCCAAATCCTTTCGACAAGGGATATGTGAACCAAGTCCACCTAGAAAGAGCATACAATGAGCCTGGTATGGTAAATGGTACATTTTATTCAAGCATCCAGTTTGAAGTTTGACGTTCTAGACTGCCCACAAAAGTTTCTTTTAAGGGTGGTAGCCCACCCAGTTGTCCAAAACACGGATAACCGAACCCATCTTTCTTTCTAGCTTCTTCGAATCTCGGGGACGAGATTCCTTTTAAGGGTGGTAGTATGTAACATCCCAAGATTTTCAAATTTTTGAAAAATCAGAAAAATCAAAAACTTTTTGAAAATTATTATATTTTGTTTTGGAAATCCAAATCATGCATGCATTCATCTTTTTCTTGGCTTGTTGCATTTGAAATTTCAAAAGTTGGAATTCTATTTCCACTTTAAACCCTATTTGAGAAAATGATAAAAAGGGGCCTATTATGCTCTCTTAAATATTTTGACTTTTATGGATGTATTTTGTGGCGAAGTATGTGCCAAAGTGTTCTATATTTAACAAGCTTTTCAAAAAGTATTTTTTTCAATTTTTCTGAAAAGTTTTGGTTTGGTTTTGCCTTGTTTTTGAAAACAGAAAATAGAAAAAGGTTTTGTTTTGTCAAAAAAAAAGAAGAGAAGAGCAGGCCGGCCGAGCCAGCCCAACCGGGCCAGCCCAGCAAGCCACGGCCCAGCAGCCCACCCGCATCCTCCCCTCCTCTCTCTCCCTGGCGCGCGGGGCCCGCATGTCAGCGCCGTCCCCACGCGCGGGAGCTCGCCCGCCGGCACCCCGTTGCCTCCCCTCTTCAATCCGCACCACCGCGGACGGTAACGCCCGCACCACCGCCTCCCTCTTATACTCCTCCCCCTCCTCTTCCTTTTGCCCCACACCGCACCACCCGAGCGCCCCCAGGCTGCCCGTACGGGAGCCCGCAAGCCCGCCGTTGCCGCCGCCGACGAGCTCCGTTTCCGGTGAAGTCCGGCGTCCCCGCGCCCTTTCTCCACTCCCTCTCTCTTTATTTCTTCCTTGCGCACCGTTTTGACAAGGTTTTGCATCTCCTCGTGCCCCAGATCGACGGGTTCATCAGCGACCGCATCGGGCCGCCGCCTCCTCCAACTCCGGCGAGGAATTGAAGGAGCACCGGAGCACCTCTACACCGACCACCACGCCATCGAGCTCGGCTCGACGTCCTGCATCCCGCGGTATAAAAACCCCCTTCCCCAGACCTCTGTTTTCACCGGAACGGCCACGCCCACGCCGTCGCCGCCGTCTGCCGCCGCGCGCCGGAACCCTAGCTCCGGCCACCGCGTCCCCGATAGATCTCGGCCGTTGGATCGAGATCCAACGGCTCTGTCTTTTACTTAACCCTGAACCGGTACCGACGAATCAGAGGAGGCCACGCCAGCGTCCAGTCAGCGCGTCGTCAGCAGCCAGTCAGCGCCCAGTCAGCAGAGGATTTTCTGGGATTTTCCCGAATTAGAGTTATTTAGCAGTTTTGCAGAAAAACCCCTGTAACTTAGATTTATCATATCTTTTTATTGGCTTGGCCAAATTCAAATATTTTTATATATTTGAAATCCTTAGAACCTGTAGAATCTTTCTGGTGTTTTAGTTTTCTGTTTTGACATGTTTAAATTTATTCAAATTTCAAATGTGATATTTGAGTAAATTTGGCATAACTTTAGTTTAAAAATAGCTTTTTGAGTGAATCCAATTGGGTTAGTTTAGTTTTGAAGTCCTCTGTCCAGTAAGACCACTCCCATATTGTCTGTAATTATTTTGTTTAACAGTAGTTTTAAATTAGTGTTTATGCCCTTTTTGGGATTTGTTTTGTATTGTTGTTAAAGTAAAAATTGTTTTAAATGCATTTTAACTTCATGCATATTGTTACAAACCAGAAAACTTAGTGTGTTATTTTTCTTGTGATTTTAAATGCATTTCATACATTGCATATTTTATTGTATTGTTATTTTGTTTGTATGTTTATTTGGGTGTTTGCAATTTTGTTAGATTATTCGGAGAGTCGCGAAGACTTTGGTGGTTGCTGCTCCTGTCACTCTTGTTGCCAAGGCAAGTGGCACACTTGCATATCTTTGTCCTATTAATTTGATATATGCATGTTGTAGTTTTTACTTAGAAAATTGCACGATAGGTTTATTAGTATTGCTATGCTAAAACTGTTTAGAATAGTGCTCCTATACTAGTTGGTCTAGAATCCTATTATAACTTGGTAGAATTATGGAAATGCTATGCTAAATGCTGTTTTGTGAAAAAGTAATATTCTACTAAGTTAAAGAAACTCCTGGGTGGATGTGGCATGTGGATGGAGGTTTAAAGTTGAGTGGCTACTCGGGGCCATGTCTATGGTTTTACCCGAGTATGTGCACTTGTGGATGGCCACCCAGGGACAAAGAGACCGATGTTACTCCAAGTTTAGTTAGCTTACCGTGCAGCCATAAGTCATATGTGCTCTGGCTTGACTAAGTATGTAGTGTGGAACCGGCCCGGCCTGACAGGTGGTGGTAGAGGTTTGTAGGTGGAGCGCGTCAGGACGGCAGTGGTCGGGAAAACACTTCGGAAAGGTCTCGGCTTCATCTCCTCCTTTCCTTTTCACTTCAAGAAGGGTCAAGGTCAGAATGGGTTGATGAGGTCTTATGGTGAACGTGCACAACCTCTGCAGAGTATCAAACTAAGTACTTAGCCGTGTCCCCGGTTACGGACATTTCTGAGCAAGCTGGACAAGGACGTCAACGGAGGATCTCATCATTCCAATTTCCTAAGTTAAAATATGAAGGGTGAACAAGGGTAGTTGAGACAATGGTTGTCATACCTGTCTCGTTTAGATGAAAA
Source organism: Puccinellia tenuiflora (assembly GCA_012064385.1). Lineage (NCBI taxonomy): Eukaryota > Viridiplantae > Streptophyta > Magnoliopsida > Poales > Poaceae > Puccinellia > Puccinellia tenuiflora. The sequence goes on along the minus strand of QRDG01000017.1, from coordinate 129,155 downwards.
AGTGTTTTGAAAAGAGATAGGAAAAATTGGCTTTATGCAAATCAGCCTTCAAACTGCACCAAGCCAAATATGCATATAGATTACTAGAGTTGTTCCAATATGAGTCCACAAAGTGTCACTTGCCAGTTCCATTTTATATGGTTCTGACCCACCTTGTTGAATATCTTTTTATCAGGTTGTTCTGACGAAGAGTGAGGTTTCGTTAAGGGTTCCGAGTCTGCAACCAACATGTTTCGCCTGTGGCTACATGAAGATTGGGACTCCATGCAATAATACTTAGTCTTCCGCTGTTATTTCTGTTTTATGCTAGCTTCGAGTTATGCAAAGTTGTAATGGTTTATTTTGACTCTGGATTTAATCGTGTAATAAATTGATACAATGTTGTGATATTTCATCGTAAACTGTGTGTGCAAATGAATCGATCCAGGGGTTTGCACTATACACAGGGATCTTGCCTATTTTTAAGTGCAGGTCCGCTACACTGCTGCTGATGGTAGTTGGACCTGTTTATGTCAGTATCTAAAGAAATCAAGGCCTCAAAACCAAACAATGCGAGTTAACCACGTACTCAATTAAGTCAATGTGCATATGTACTCCAATAGATCTGGGGTTGCACACTGATCTTCCATTGCTTATATATGTACTTTTATTCATGTGTTAGTATACTTAGTTATGTCCTGAACCTGTACTGCATGCTTTAAGCTTCTGAAGTTTGTTGTCTTATATTTATTTTAATTTATTTTTTGCTGCTGTGTGATTGCAGGTGCTAATTTCCGGACTGTGCAAGCTAAACTTCCTGCCGTGGTCAATAAATTCTACGACACTGTAAGACGAATTAAGAAATCAGATGAAAAAGCGTAAGTATGCATTATAAGAAATTTTTATATTTAAAATACTGTTTACTATCTATTTTTCCCACGAAGATCTAATTTTTGTAATTGTTCCTGCGCACAGGAGTACTGCCATGTTTCAAAGCAACCATTGCACAGCTTCTATATGGGACATTGTATCATCCTTTCGTCCTACTGGGATGCTTAATTCAGCAGCAGCAGAAGTTGGTATCACCCTCTTAAGGGATATGTTCAAGGAGTCTAACAAATTGGTTTTGCCCTACTTTATTACTGTAAGCTTTAAGTGTTCACATCATTGCTTCTTTCTCCTCCTTTTTTGTTCTATGCAAGTCCTCACTAGTTTTGTATTTTATCGTCAGACAAAGATATTTGCTGGAAAAATTGATCAGACTGTCAGGAGGTGGTTTATTAAAAACCCCATAGAGCGGCTCGACAGATATGACTACGTAAGTCACTCCATCAGCTAGATAAATTTCTTGTTATAATCCATTTTGTAAACATATATTTTCCTCCTTACATTTTTATTTCAGATCGTGTTTCCAACTCTTCAACCTCCCCCGGTGCCAAAAGACGGTGTTGGACACTGGGTGGTTGTTTGTTTGAACCTCAAGGATAAATGTTTCCAGTATCTTGACTCATTATATGGAGTTCATGATGATGAAGGATGGAAGATTTTTAAGAGAATGGAAAGGAACATACGCAATTTATGGAAAATCATAAATGAAGACAACCAGGACTCCCCGATGACACCTTTGACCCTTGATGCATTCGTCACGAAATATATGATAACACCAAAGCAGGATAATGTGTTAGTGGATCAAATAATTTTTTACATTCTGCAAATAGTAATGCATAAATTGCGTTGTTTACCCTTGATGACCATTGATTCTGTGAATAAAAAATATTTGCAGGCGCGATTGTGGTTTCTTTATGCTACAGATTGCGAAGTCTTGGAATGGCAAGGAGCATACAAAATTCACATATCGTGACATCCCAAATATCAAGAGGATGATGCTATTCGAGTGGGCGACTTCATCTGTGTTCAGCCTGAACCTTGAGGATCTATTCGGCTATAACCCTGGATGTGCAGACGGCTTTTCACTTTTTGGTGGACAGATGTATCAGCCTAAAGCTCATCATGGAAAAGGAGATTGTATAATGGAAACGTTTGAGCCGACAACCAGCGAAAAACAACCTGTTGGAGAAATCGATGTCATCTATTTAGATGATGAAAGTCATTCCAGTGGAGAATTAAATCAAACAAAGAAAACTGACAAAAAGTCGAAGAAGTGGAGTGCATCTGTTGAGGAGCTCAAACCTTGTGATTTCAAAAATATTGAGAATGCTCGTCTTCTACGACAATTTATACTCAGCGATATTGCCAAAGAAAAGCACAATAAGTGAGTATACTGAACTATTGTAGGTTGATTATCTGGATCTGCTTAAGTATTAGGCGTACGAATAGTATATATATATTTATTTTAAATAAATCTAAGACCATATAATCTGAATTCATAGCTTCATATTATTTTTTTGAAAATTGCAGTACTGTTTTTTGCCGGTTCGCTCATGGAGTGGACGACACTGAAGAGGCCATTGATACAGAAATCACCGGTGAGAATTTGGCATCAGTATTTGATGAATTCGGTCAGATTGAGGGCGAACTGATGGAAATAATTATGAGAAACTGGAAGTTTGATAACACCTACAGTCACATGTTTGATTCATGCACCCGTATTATCTTAAGCCCGTACTTTATCACGGTAATCAAATTCATATTACTTTCAACTTTTCATTATAAATTTTTTTATTTTATTTCACATGATTAATGAAAAAAGTATATATATATATATGGTGTGTGCAGTATGTTCTTCAAATAGATGGAATGAATACAAAAAGCAAATTTAACATCGACACAGCTGTGTCCGTGTTAAAAAGATATGTCAGGCCTGAAGATAACCTCAATACGGCAAAACTGGTTTGTTGCTTTCCTGTTATACTCAACTGCAAGAAAAATTAAAATAAGAATGTTGCGTTGCTAATATTTATATGTGCACTTCCTTTTCAATTGTTTTGGTACAGATTATGATGCCTTACAATAAGAAGTTCCCTGGTACGGAATATGCACACTATGCTCTGTACGCTATGAATAAATACCGTGCTACATTTGACGTGCTTGACTCTATGGAGTGGAAGAAGGGCAGCAATCCCTCAAGGAGTAGTTTCCACAAGGACACAAAAGAGATTGTGAGTTCATAGTTATTGTTTTTCTTTCACAATTTGTATTTTTTATATTTTCCTTGTGATCTTAGTTTTAACAACAAGAATATATTAATTCAATTGTTTTCCGTTTGATATTTTATCATTAACAGGCAAGAAGGATGGTGCTTTTGATGAAAGCAGTATATGGGGATGAAGACTACAACAATAGTGGTCATCCAAATTGGCAGAAGGTCGCGGAGAAACCACGCTTCGTGAAGGTTCCTCTACAGGGAATCAACCAGTGTGGCTTCTACTGCTTGAAGTTTGCTTCTGGCTTCGACGGAGACAAGTTAGTTAACAGAATTGAAGATAACGATGTAAGTTCGCTTAGCCCGATGAACTTTTTTCTTTTTTTCATTTAACTGTTCTAAATTTCCTTTTTGAGGTATTGCAGCCTCATGTCGATGACTGGAAGGCAGAATATCTGTACACATCAGTGTTCCACTCAGAGAACCGGGTCAGCCTTGAAGAAATGCCAAATGAGATCTATTCTCTTGCTCCTCGTTCTACACAAGGTGGAGAGCTCACCAACAGAACTATGGACCCAAAATAGTTTACATAATAAGAGCCACCTGGGGAATGAAGAAGCTGAGAAATACAGCGCAACTTCTGTAGAAAGTGGCTTTGCATAGTGACGAAGAGACACATGCACTTATTGGCAAAACTTGTACTATATGTAATTGAGATGTAATATGATGCGGCGCGTTAGCGTAGACGTTAGGGTACGGAGGATTCGTCGCCGTCGACGCGATAGCGTCGACGAGCGATGAAGCCTCCGTACCCTAACGTCCCGAGGCTGAGTCCGCCCGTACGCCGCGGTAGCGGCGACGGGGGACGAAGCCGAGCCGCTAGATCATGAAAACTTGAAAATTGTATATATAAATTAGGGTTTAGGGTGGGGGTGACAAATAAACCCACTCATATACCGTTATGTAAGGGAGTTTTAGATTTAATTTATTTGTGAACTTGGATTATCGAGGCTGAGTCGCAGTCGACGCGGTAGCATCGACTGGCGACGAAGCCGAGCCGTTATATCATTTGATCTTTTGTACTCCCTTAATATTTAGGGCATGTACATCTGTTTTTTGCTTGTACATCTGATCGTTTGTCGCTGTACAAGAATTGGACCATCCTTTTTTTTCTTGTACATCCTATAGTATGCGGCCGTACAACCAATAACCTTAGTTTGAACTTCCTAACGATTCCTAGTTGTACAGCAAATGGCCCATCCTTTTAGTACACCTTAATATTCAAGGATGTACATCCTTGTTTTTCCTTCTTGTACATCTTATTGTGCGAGGATGTACAACCAATTCTTTGTACTTCCTTGCTATTCAAGCATGTACAACTTTTTTTTCACTGTATATCCGATTGTGTGCCTGTAGTACGGAATATGCTTAATACGAACTTCCAGAGCGGCTAAAACCTTTAAGGCGCAGCTAAGATGTTGCGCCGTAGGCGCCTAGTGCTCTGCGAAGAAGAGAAATCGAGGCGAAGCCGAGCCGTAGCAAACACAACGACGAACGGGCGCAACGACAAATGCACGCAACGAGGCGAAGCCGAGCCGTAGCACGCAACGACAAATGTAACCCTTTCATTATATTTATTTAAATTTAACGAGGCGAAGCCAAGCCGTAGCACGCGTAACGACAAATGTACCCTTTAGAATATAATAATATAATAATTTACCCTTTTTAATAATTAGTTTAATATTATTATATTATCTTAATTAATATTAGTTTCGTTTTATGTTTTTCTAGAAAGTTATTGTATATTATAGTTGAAAGTTCTACCTCCCTCCCGTTTTTTCCCCTGAAAACTCAATGCCCGTAAAAAACAAAGAGAAAAATAGAAAAGAAAAAAGCGTGTAAAGTGAAAAAGGTAACGAATCTGCCGCGAAAAGGGAAAAAGGGAAAACGGGTCCGCACCGGCTAACGGGTTCGGGTTTGCTGGCTGGATACGCACCCGCGCGCCCGGAAAACGGTTCGCTCCGGGGTGGCTTCCGCGCGCGACACGTGTCGCTCCCGGAGCGACCGGTCGGAGGGGTTTTTTCCCTTTGGAAAGGGAACCCTTTCGATAGTTCAACCCATCGCTTCAGGCTTGCATGCATAGCTTATCCAGGCTAATTAAATTCCAAAAGCCCATTAGACAAACTGACTGCATAAATATCCATTCGGTTACGATGCCCGCTCGGCCAAGTTTCCTAGGCCTGCACGATCGAGAGATCGTGGGCGCGTCCCCACGATTTTTCTCACGGCGTGGCTAAGCTAATCGCCTATATAAAGAGCAGTGCACATTGCTGCCAAAGCCCGAATCACGAATCGATCATTCATTCATTCATCAGTCCATCGCTGATACATGCACCAGTCCATCACTGATCTCCGCGCCTCGCTGCTCATCCACATACGCACCGCCGGCCGCTCGTCGTCGGCGTCGCTAGTCGTCAGCTGCTCAAACATTCACGCTACCACGCGTTGGCTGTTTAGTATCTGCCGGCCGGCCGTTCGACAAAGAACGAGTTTGGTACGCCGCCTTGGCATACGCAAGAGAAAGGCTGGGAGGACATCTGCTAGAAGGTGAGGATATGATCCTTCCCTTGCTCCTTGGTTGGTCACATTGATACATACCAAGGAGTTTCTCCTCCATCTCTTTAGTTTGGTCACATTGACACAACTGGGGGAATCTCTCTTATTCTTTGCTAGACGTTTATGTGCTCTTGCTTTGATAGAGTAGATACATGCTATGTTGCATTATCCCCTTGATCATACAAAAATATAATTGGCTCTTGTTTTGGTCACATTGACACAAAACAAGTTGCTATAAATCACATGTTATCAAAATTAGGCCCTTGGCTGGGTCATATTGACATGAATCAATAACCTTAAATTCATATTTCCTAAAATATTTGGCCACGATGGAATGATGGATAATAACATCATTATATGTCGGATAGAACTAGGAATCCCTAGGAGCAAGCATATAAACACTGATCAACTTCGGATTCTTCTTAAAGATCTAGTAAAAGATGGAGCCAAACATGAATTGGCTATGAAGGTTTTTGCTCTCATACTGTATATGAAGTTTATATGTCCAGGATGCTCTGTCCGTGTTACCAGGGAGGCAGCCATGGTCCAGGAAATGACCATAGCTCAGCTCAAGGATGTTGATTTGTGCCAGTTACTCGTGGACGAGCTGAAGCGAGCTGTTATAAACTGGCAGAAATCTGATTCTGATTGGCCAGCAGTTCCAGGCTGCTGCATCGCCCCTCTCCTGATGTATCTCGACTGCATTGATGATAGGAAGCTAAGCCGCCCCATAGATAAGCGTACCCCCCGTATCCTTTACATGGACGAGAATAAATTTAGGAAACTCTCTAAGCTAGATTTAATAGAAAGAGGGACAGAGGATGCAAGAACGTGGATATTTGGTTCTAAACCTGTGAGCACTCCTTTCATACAGATTTTTTTTTGTTAAAAAAAAATATTCTGTCAGGTATTGAAGTTTAACATGACTTTTACTTTTGTGTTGTTTTTGTAGTGGAAGTCCCAGGACGACATTGTTTATTATGAAGATAGCTCAAGGTTATCTCCTACCTCTATTTTTGAGTCTAGGCTGAAGAGGAGTGCCCCATCATCCTTCGATGATCAAGCCATCAAGAGGAAATATCATACAGGAAGCACGAGTGCAACAGAGTCTCGTGCCGAAGGAAGATCTGTATCTGATTTCAGTTCAGCTTTTAATAACCTTGACTCTATAATTCAAACCGCAAACGAGCTTATAGAACAGATTCCGACTACTTCAGACCGTCTCATACATATTGCTGGTTTCCTACCACCTGGACACAATATTGAAAAAGAAATTACACAAGGTAGCCTCAGCATGGGAGATGAAAGCCTCAAACAGATGAAATGTAGCCTCCTCCAGATTAGAGCTAGTCTGGGGGTTTACAGATCTCTTCAGGATACACTCTGCAGACGTTATGAGGACGAGGCTCGGCAGTCTATCAAGGACAAGAAGAATGAAAATGCTGCAGATGCCGCTGAACAACATGCTGATGAAACTGTAAGACATGGATTAATTATGTCTTCCTGTGCTAATTTTGAAAATCATATTTCCACATATTTTTAGATTGAGCATGAGATTTCAACGCTGCGTTCATTTTGTTTTAGGCCAATAGTGAAGCCAAAAGAGAAGACGAACCGGCACAATCTTCTGACAAGGCTGATGTGCCATCCCCAGCTGCTAATCAGGAAGTTGTTGACAGCGAGAAGACTCATTCTGAACATCCACATCCTGAGAATACTAGTGGCTGTGAAGTCATTCAGGACACTAACACAAAGCAAACTGAAGTACTATATGGTGTTGCGGCCGCAACTTGTGAACCTGCAGAACCAAACGCAAAGAACGACAAAGTTCCGGATGAAACATCCGTGGATACAAGCCCACCTGTTGCTGAGAAAGAAGATGTTCACGATGCGAAAAGTTCTCCTGCTCAAGAGGAAGGCAAGAACCCATAAAGTCCATGTTTAATACTTAAATTTCTGTATGTGCTACTCTATATTTTATTAGTTCTCTCAGAAACAAGAAAGAGAACATGGTATGTAGCAAGTTGAACTGAATGTAAGGAAACTGTGGCTTTTGTAGTGAGTGTGAGTTGATCATGTGATTGTAAATATGGAGATCAGTGCAAGTCATTGAACTTTTTTTTTATGAATAGTACCGTTTACCTGCTGCTGATGGTAGTTGGACCTGTTTATGTCAGTATCTAAAGAAATCAAGGCCTCAAAACCAAACAATGCGAGTTAACCACGTACTCAATTAAGTCAATGTGCATATGTACTCCAATAGATCTGGGGCTGCACACTGATCTTCCATTGCTTATATCTGTACTTTTATTCATGTGTTAGTATACTTAGTTATGTCCTGAACCTGTACTGCATGCTTTAAGCTTCTGAAGTTTGTTGTCTTATATTTATTTTAATTTATTTTTTGCTGCTGTGTGATTGCAGGTGCTAATTTCCGGACTGTGCAAGCTAAACTTCCTGCCGTGGTCAATAAATTCTACGACACTGTAAGACGAATTAAGAAATCAGATGAAAAAGCGTAAGTATGCATTATAAGAAATTTTTATATTTAAAATACTGTTTACTATCTATTTTTCCCACGAAGATCTAATTTTTGTAATTGTTCCTGCGCACAGGAGTACTGCCATGTTTCAAAGCAACCATTGCACAGCTTCTATATGGGACATTGTATCATCCTTTCGTCCTACTGGGATGCTTAATTCAGCAGCAGCAGAAGTTGGTATCACCCTCTTAAGGGATATGTTCAAGGAGTCTAACAAATTGGTTTTGCCCTACTTTATTACTGTAAGCTTTAAGTGTTCACATCATTGCTTCTTTCTCCTCCTTTTTTGTTCTATGCAAGTCCTCACTAGTTTTGTATTTTATCGTCAGACAAAGATATTTGCTGGAAAAATTGATCAGACTGTCAGGAGGTGGTTTATTAAAAACCCCATAGAGCGGCTCGACAGATATGACTACGTAAGTCACTCCATCAGCTAGATAAATTTCTTGTTATAATCCATTTTGTAAACATATATTTTCCTCCTTACATTTTTATTTCAGATCGTGTTTCCAACTCTTCAACCTCCCCCGGTGCCAAAAGACGGTGTTGGACACTGGGTGGTTGTTTGTTTGAACCTCAAGGATAAATGTTTCCAGTATCTTGACTCATTATATGGAGTTCATGATGATGAAGGATGGAAGATTTTTAAGAGAATGGAAAGGAACATACGCAATTTATGGAAAATCATAAATGAAGACAACCAGGACTCCCCGATGACACCTTTGACCCTTGATGCATTCGTCACGAAATATATGATAACACCAAAGCAGGATAATGTGTTAGTGGATCAAATAATTTTTTTACATTCTGCAAATAGTAATGCATAAATTGCGTTGTTTACCCTTGATGACCATTGATTCTGTGAATAAAAAATATTTGCAGGCGCGATTGTGGTTTCTTTATGCTACAGATTGCGAAGTCTTGGAATGGCAAGGAGCATACAAAATTCACATATCGTGACATCCCAAATATCAAGAGGATGATGCTATTCGAGTGGGCGACTTCATCTGTGTTCAGCCTGAACCTCGAGGATCTATTCGGCTATAACCCTGGATGTGCAGACGGCTTTTCACTTTTTGGTGGACAGATGTATCAGCCTAAAGCTCATCATGGAAAAGGAGATTGTATAATGGAAACGTTTGAGCCGACAACCAGCGAAAAACAACCTGTTGGAGAAATCGATGTCATCTATTTAGATGATGAAAGTCATTCCAGTGGAGAATTAAATCAAACAAAGAAAACTGACAAAAAGTCGAAGAAGTGGAGTGCATCTGTTGAGGAGCTCAAACCTTGTGATTTCAAAAATATTGAGAATGCTCGTCTTCTACGACAATTTATACTCAGCGATATTGCCAAAGAAAAGCACAATAAGTGAGTATACTGAACTATTGTAGGTTGATTATCTGGATCTGCTTAAGTATTAGGCGTACGAATAGTATATATATATATTTATTTTAAATAAATCTAAGACCATATAATCTGAATTCATAGCTTCATATTATTTTTTTGAAAATTGCAGTACTGTTTTTTGCCGGTTCGCTCATGGAGTGGACGACACTGAAGAGGCCATTGATACAGAAATCACCGGTGAGAATTTGGCATCAGTATTTGATGAATTCGGTCAGATTGAGGGCGAACTGATGGAAATAATTATGAGAAACTGGAAGTTTGATAACACCTACAGTCACATGTTTGATTCATGCACCCGTATTATCTTAAGCCCGTACTTTATCACGGTAATCAAATTCATATTACTTTCAACTTTTCATTATAAATTTTTTTATTTTATTTCACATGATTAATGAAAAAAGTATATATATATATGGTGTGTGCAGTATGTTCTTCAAATAGATGGAATGAATACAAAAAGCAAATTTAACATCGACACAGCTGTGTCCGTGTTAAAAAGATATGTCAGGCCTGAAGATAACCTCAATACGGCAAAACTGGTTTGTTGCTTTCCTGTTATACTCAACTGCAAGAAAAATTAAAATAAGAATGTTGCGTTGCTAATATTTATATGTGCACTTCCTTTTCAATTGTTTTGGTACAGATTATGATGCCTTACAATAAGAAGTTCCCTGGTACGGAATATGCACACTATGCTCTGTACGCTATGAATAAATACCGTGCTACATTTGACGTGCTTGACTCTATGGAGTGGAAGAAGGGCAGCAATCCCTCAAGGAGTAGTTTCCACAAGGACACAAAAGAGATTGTGAGTTCATAGTTATTGTTTTTCTTTCACAATTTGTATTTTTTATATTTTCCTTGTGATCTTAGTTTTAACAACAAGAATATATTAATTCAATTGTTTTCCGTTTGATATTTTATCATTAACAGGCAAGAAGGATGGTGCTTTTGATGAAAGCAGTATATGGGGATGAAGACTACAACAATAGTGGTCATCCAAATTGGCAGAAGGTCGCGGAGAAACCACGCTTCGTGAAGGTTCCTCTACAGGGAATCAACCAGTGTGGCTTCTACTGCTTGAAGTTTGCTTCTGGCTTCGACGGAGACAAGTTAGTTAACAGAATTGAAGATAACGATGTAAGTTCGCTTAGCCCGATGAACTTTTTTCTTTTTTTCATTTAACTGTTCTAAATTTCCTTTTTGAGGTATTGCAGCCTCATGTCGATGACTGGAAGGCAGAATATCTGTACACATCAGTGTTCCACTCAGAGAACCGGGTCAGCCTTGAAGAAATGCCAAATGAGATCTATTCTCTTGCTCCTCGTTCTACACAAGGTGGAGAGCTCACCAACAGAACTATGGACCCAAAATAGTTTACATAATAAGAGCCACCTGGGGAATGAAGAAGCTGAGAAATACAGCGCAACTTCTGTAGAAAGTGCTTTGCATAGTGACGAAGAGACACATGCACTTATTGGCAAAACTTGTACTATATGTAATTGAGATGTAATCTGATGCGGCGCGTTAGCGTAGACGTTAGGGTACGGAGGATTCGTCGCCGTCGACGCGATAGCGTCGACGAGCGATGAAGCCTCCGTACCCTAACGTCCCGAGGCTGAGTCCGCCCGTACGCCGCGGTAGCGGCGACGGGGGACGAAGCCGAGCCGCTAGATCATGAAAAACTTGAAAATTGTATATATAAATTAGGGTTTAGGGTGGGGGTGACAAATAAACCCACTCATATACCGTTATGTAAGGGAGTTTTAGATTTAATTTATTTGTGAACTTGGATTATCGAGGCTGAGTCGCAGTCGACGCGGTAGCATCGACTGGCGACGAAGCCGAGCCCGTTATATCATTTTGATCTTTTGTACTCCCTTAATATTTAGGGCATGTACATCTGTTTTTTGCTTGTACATCTGATCGTTTGTCGCTGTACAAGGATTGGACCATCCTTTTTTTTCTTGTACATCCTATAGTATGCGGCCGTACAACCAATAACCTTAGTTTGAACTTCCTAACGATTCCTAGTTGTACAGCAAATGGCCCATCCTTTTAGTACACCTTAATATTCAAGGATGTACATCCTTGTTTTTCCTTCTTGTACATCTTATTGTGCGAGGATGTACAACCAATTCTTTGTACTTCCTTGCTATTCAAGCATGTACAACTTTTTTTTCACTGTATATCCGATTGTGTGCCTGTAGTACGGAATATGCTTAATACGAACTTCCAGAGCGGCTAAAACCTTTAAGGCGCAGCTGAGATGTTGCGCCGTAGGCGCCTAGTGCTCTGCGAAGAAGAGAAATCGAGGCGAAGCCGAGCCGTAGCAAACACAACGACGAACGGGCGCAACGACAAATGCACGCAACGAGGCGAAGCCGAGCCGTAGCACGCAACGACAAATGTAACCCTTTCATTATATTTATTTAAATTTAACGAGGCGAAGCCGAGCCGTAGCACGCGTAACGACAAATGTACCCTTTAGAATATAATAATATAATAATTTACCCTTTTTAATAATTAGTTTAATATTATTATATTATCTTAATTAATATTAGTTTCGTTTTATGTTTTTCTAGAAAGTTATTGTATATTATAGTTGAAAGTTCTACCTCCCTCCCGTTTTTTCCCCTGAAAACTCAATGCCCGTAAAAAACAAAGAGAAAAAATAGAAAAGAAAAAAGCGTGTAAAGTGAAAAAGGTAACGAATCTGCCGCGAAAAGGGAAAAAGGGAAAACGGGTCCGCACCGGCTAACGGGTTCGGGTTTGCTGGCTGGATACGCACCCGCGCGCCCGGAAAACGGTTCGCTCCGGGGTGGCTTCCGCGCGCGACACGTGTCGCTCCCGGAGCGACCGGTCGGAGGGGTTTTTTCCCTTTGGAAAGGGAACCCTTTCGATAGTTCAACCCATCGCTTCAGGCTTGCATGCATAGCTTATCCAGGCTAATTAAATTCCAAAAGCCCATTAGACAAACTGACTGCATAAATATCCATTCGGTTACGATGCCCGCTCGGCCAAGTTTCCTAGGCCTGCACGATCGAGAGATCGTGGGCGCGTCCCCACGATTTTTCTCACGGCGTGGCTAAGCTAATCGCCTATATAAAGAGCAGTGCACATTGCTGCCAAAGCCCGAATCACGAATCGATCATTCATTCATTCATCAGTCCATCGCTGATACATGCACCAGTCCATCACTGATCTCCGCGCCTCGCTGCTCATCCACATACGCACCGCCGGCCGCTCGTCGTCGGCGTCGCTAGTCGTCAGCTGCTCAAACATTCACGCTACCACGCGTTGGCTGTTTAGTATCTGCCGGCCGGCCGTTCGACAAAGAACGAGTTTGGTACGCCGCCTTGGCATACGCAAGAGAAAGGCTGGGAGGACATCTGCTAGAAGGTGAGGATATGATCCTTCCCTTGCTCCTTGGTTGGTCACATTGATACATACCAAGGAGTTTCTCCTCCATCTCTTTAGTTTGGTCACATTGACACAAACTGGGGGAATCTCTCTTATTCTTTGCTAGACGTTTATGTGCTCTTGCTTTGATAGAGTAGATACATGCTATGTTGCATTATCCCCTTGATCATACAAAAATATAATTGGCTCTTGTTTTGGTCACATTGACACAAAACAAGTTGCTATAAAATCACATGTTATCAAAATTAGGCCCTTGGCTGGGTCATATTGACATGAATCAATAACCTTAAATTCATATTTCCTAAAATATTTGGCCACGATGGAATGATGGATAATAACATCATTATATGTCGGATAGAACTAGGAATCCCTAGGAGCAAGCATATAAACACTGATCAACTTCGGATTCTTCTTAAAGATCTAGTAAAAGATGGAGCCAAACATGAATTGGCTATGAAGGTTTTTGCTCTCATACTGTATATGAAGTTTATATGTCCAGGATGCTCTGTCCGTGTTACCAGGGAGGCAGCCATGGTCCAGGAAATGACCATAGCTCAGCTCAAGGATGTTGATTTGTGCCAGTTACTCGTGGACGAGCTGAAGCGAGCTGTTATAAACTGGCAGAAATCTGATTCTGATTGGCCAGCAGTTCCAGGCTGCTGCATCGCCCCTCTCCTGATGTATCTCGACTGCATTGATGATAGGAAGCTAAGCCGCCCCATAGATAAGCGTACCCCCCGTATCCTTTACATGGACGAGAATAAATTTAGGAAACTCTCTAAGCTAGATTTAATAGAAAGAGGGACAGAGGATGCAAGAACGTGGATATTTGGTTCTAAACCTGTGAGCACTCCTTTCATACAGATTTTTTTTGTTAAAAAAAAATATTCTGTCAGGTATTGAAGTTTAACATGACTTTTACTTTTGTGTTGTTTTTGTAGTGGAAGTCCCAGGACGACATTGTTTATTATGAAGATAGCTCAAGGTTATCTCCTACCTCTATTTTTGAGTCTAGGCTGAAGAGGAGTGCCCCATCATCCTTCGATGATCAAGCCATCAAGAGGAAATATCATACAGGAAGCACGAGTGCAACAGAGTCTCGTGCCGAAGGAAGATCTGTATCTGATTTCAGTTCAGCTTTTAATAACCTTGACTCTATAATTCAAACCGCAAACGAACTTATAGAACAGATTCCGACTACTTCAGACCGTCTCATACATATTGCTGGTTTCCTACCACCTGGACACAATATTGAAAAGAAATTACACAAGGTAGCCTCAGCATGGGAGATGAAAGCCTCAAACAGATGAAATGTAGCCTCCTCCAGATTAGAGCTAGTCTGGGGTTTACAGATCTCTTCAGGATACACTCTGCAGACGTTATGAGGACGAGGCTCGGCAGTCTATCAAGGACAAGAAGAATGAAAATGCTGCAGATGCCGCTGAACAACATGCTGATGAAACTGTAAGACATGGATTAATTATGTCTTCCTGTGCTAATTTTGAAAATCATATTTCCACATATTTTTAGATTGAGCATGAGATTTCAACGCTGCGTTCATTTTGTTTTAGGCCAATAGTGAAGCCAAAAGAGAAGACGAACCGGCACAATCTTCTGACAAGGCTGATGTGCCATCCCCAGCTGCTAATCAGGAAGTTGTTGACAGCGAGAAGACTCATTCTGAACATCCACATCCTGAGAATACTAGTGGCTGTGAAGTCATTCAGGACACTAACACAAAGCAAACTGAAGTACTATATGGTGTTGCGGCCGCAACTTGTGAACCTGCAGAACCAAACGCAAAGAACGACAAAGTTCCGGATGAAACATCCGTGGATACAAGCCCACCTGTTGCTGAGAAAGAAGATGTTCACGATGCGAAAAGTTCTCCTGCTCAAGAGGAAGGCAAGAACCCATAAAGTCCATGTTTAATACTTAAATTTCTGTATGTGCTACTCTATATTTTATTAGTTCTCTCAGAAACAAGAAAGAGAACATGGTATGTAGCAAGTTGAACTGAATGTAAGGAAACTGTGGCTTTTGTAGTGAGTGTGAGTTGATCATGTGATTGTAAATATGGAGATCAGTGCAAGTCATTGAACTTTTTTTTATGAATAGTACCGTTTACCTGCTGCTGATGGTAGTTGGACCTGTTTATGTCAGTATCTAAAGAAATCAAGGCCTCAAAACCAAACAATGCGAGTTAACCACGTACTCAATTAAGTCAATGTGCATATGTACTCCAATAGATCTGGGGCTGCACACTGATCTTCCATTGCTTATATCTGTACTTTTATTCATGTGTTAGTATACTTAGTTATGTCCTGAACCTGTACTGCATGCTTTAAGCTTCTGAAGTTTGTTGTCTTATATTTATTTTAATTTATTTTTTGCTGCTGTGTGATTGCAGGTGCTAATTTCCGGACTGTGCAAGCTAAACTTCCTGCCGTGGTCAATAAATTCTACGACACTGTAAGACGAATTAAGAAATCAGATGAAAAAGCGTAAGTATGCATTATAAGAAATTTTTATATTTAAAATACTGTTTACTATCTATTTTTCCCATGAAGATCTAATTTTTGTAATTGTTCCTGCGCACAGGAGTACTGCCATGTTTCAAAGCAACCATTGCACAGCTTCTATATGGGACATTGTATCATCCTTTCGTCCTACTGGGATGCTTAATTCAGCAGCAGCAGAAGTTGGTATCACCCTCTTAAGGGATATGTTCAAGGAGTCTAACAAATTGGTTTTGCCCTACTTTATTACTGTAAGCTTTAAGTGTTCACATCATTGCTTCTTTCTCCTCCTTTTTTGTTCTATGCAAGTCCTCACTAGTTTTGTATTTTATCGTCAGACAAAGATATTTGCTGGAAAAATTGATCAGACTGTCAGGAGGTGGTTTATTAAAAACCCCATAGAGCGGCTCGACAGATATGACTACGTAAGTCACTCCATCAGCTAGATAAATTTCTTGTTATAATCCATTTTGTAAACATATATTTTCCTCCTTACATTTTTATTTCAGATCGTGTTTCCAACTCTTCAACCTCCCCCGGTGCCAAAAGACGGTGTTGGACACTGGGTGGTTGTTTGTTTGAACCTCAAGGATAAATGTTTCCAGTATCTTGACTCATTATATGGAGTTCATGATGATGAAGGATGGAAGATTTTTAAGAGAATGGAAAGGAACATACGCAATTTATGGAAAATCATAAATGAAGACAACCAGGACTCCCCGATGACACCTTTGACCCTTGATGCATTCGTCACGAAATATATGATAACACCAAAGCAGGATAATGTGTTAGTGGATCAAATAATTTTTTTACATTCTGCAAATAGTAATGCATAAATTGCGTTGTTTACCCTTGATGACCATTGATTCTGTGAATAAAAAATATTTGCAGGCGCGATTGTGGTTTCTTTATGCTACAGATTGCGAAGTCTTGGAATGGCAAGGAGCATACAAAATTCACATATCGTGACATCCCAAATATCAAGAGGATGATGCTATTCGAGTGGGCGACTTCATCTGTGTTCAGCCTGAACCTTGAGGATCTATTCGGCTATAACCCTGGATGTGCAGACGGCTTTTCACTTTTGGTGGACAGATGTATCAGCCTAAAGCTCATCATGGAAAAGGAGATTGTATAATGGAAACGTTTGAGCCGACAACCAGCGAAAAACAACCTGTTGGAGAAATCGATGTCATCTATTTAGATGATGAAAGTCATTCCAGTGGAGAATTAAATCAAACAAAGAAAACTGACAAAAAGTCGAAGAAGTGGAGTGCATCTGTTGAGGAGCTCAAACCTTGTGATTTCAAAAATATTGAGAATGCTCGTCTTCTACGACAATTTATACTCAGCGATATTGCCAAAGAAAAGCACAATAAGTGAGTATACTGAACTATTGTAGGTTGATTATCTGGATCTGCTTAAGTATTAGGCGTACGAATAGTATATATATATTTATTTTAAATAAATCTAAGACCATATAATCTGAATTCATAGCTTCATATTATTTTTTGAAAATTGCAGTACTGTTTTTTGCCGGTTCGCTCATGGAGTGGACGACACTGAAGAGGCCATTGATACAGAAATCACCGGTGAGAATTTGGCATCAGTATTTGATGAATTCGGTCAGATTGAGGGCGAACTGATGGAAATAATTATGAGAAACTGGAAGTTTGATAACACCTACAGTCACATGTTTGATTCATGCACCCGTATTATCTTAAGCCCGTACTTTATCACGGTAATCAAATTCATATTACTTTCAACTTTTCATTATAAATTTTTTTATTTTATTTCACATGATTAATGAAAAAAGTATATATATATATATGGTGTGTGCAGTATGTTCTTCAAATAGATGGAATGAATACAAAAAGCAAATTTAACATCGACACAGCTGTGTCCGTGTTAAAAAGATATGTCAGGCCTGAAGATAACCTCAATACGGCAAAACTGGTTTGTTGCTTTCCTGTTATACTCAACTGCAAGAAAAATTAAAATAAGAATGTTGCGTTGCTAATATTTATATGTGCACTTCCTTTTCAATTGTTTTGGTACAGATTATGATGCCTTACAATAAGAAGTTCCCTGGTACGGAATATGCACACTATGCTCTGTACGCTATGAATAAATACCGTGCTACATTTGACGTGCTTGACTCTATGGAGTGGAAGAAGGGCAGCAATCCCTCAAGGAGTAGTTTCCACAAGGACACAAAGAGATTGTGAGTTCATAGTTATTGTTTTTCTTTCACAATTTGTATTTTTTATATTTTCCTTGTGATCTTAGTTTTAACAACAAGAATATATTAATTCAATTGTTTTCCGTTTGATATTTTATCATTAACAGGCAAGAAGGATGGTGCTTTTGATGAAAGCAGTATATGGGGATGAAGACTACAACAATAGTGGTCATCCAAATTGACTCGTCTAGTCGCGAGGAGATGTATTATCCTCGAGATCCAATCCGACGAAGTGCAGCAACGAGCAGCACCTCCGCGGTGTCCACACGTACAGCTCGATGAAGACGTCAACTCCTTGATCCCGCAAGCGAGAGGACGTGGCCTTGATGATCTCAGCAACACGACGGTGTGGTGGTGATGATGACGATCTCCACGAGCAGGGCTTCGCCAAGCCAAGCAAGAGGAGAGGGAGAGAGACAAGGCGCAGCAGCCCTAGGGCATAGGGGTGGTGCGGCTATGGTGGAGATGGTGGTGGTGGCGGCAGCCCTTCGGGGAGAGGGGGTGGCGCACTAGGGTTTAGGGTTTTAGGTGGGGGGGTGCGGCTAGCTTGGGGGGCTGCTTGTGGTGGTGCCGCACCCCTCCCCTCCCCTCCTTATATAGGAGGGCGGCTAGGGTTAGGGGAGGGGCCGGCCGGCCCCCCTTGCCTTGGTTCCCAAGCCGAGTCCCTTGTGGACTCGGGCTTGGGCCTTTCCTAAAGGAGATGGGGTCCAACTCCTAGTCCAACTAGGAGTAGGACTCCCCCTTCTTTCCTTAGCCGCATTGCCCATGTGGGCCTAGGTGGTGCGCCCCACTTAGGTGGTGGCTGCACCCCTTTGGTCCATGTGGGCCCCATACAATATATGTGGTCCCACTTCTAGACCCTTCTAGAACATTTCGGAACCTTTCCGATACCCTATAAAATATTCCGGAACTTTTTCGAAACCTCCGGAAACCACTTTCCTTATATGAATCTTATTCTCCGGACTCCTCCGGAACCTCTCGTGACGTCCGTGATCTTATCCGGAACTCCGGCTGGATAACGAACACTAATTCATTGTGTAGGAATGCAAAAGCACTCCTCAAAGATATATTCCCAAGTACTAATGAATACCCCACAATTTCATAGAGACATCCAACTCAAATAATAAATCAGTGAACAAGTATCTTGTGAAATATAGCCTAAAAGACCCACACGGTGCACACACTGTCACCTTTACACACGTGGGACAAGGAGTCTCCGGAGATCACATAAATAAAGCCCACTTGAGTAGCACAACGACATCTAGATTGCAAAGCGCATGATCACATATAGATCACATCATGGGAGAGAGAGATGAACCACATAGCTACCGGTACGGCCCTCAGCCCCGAGGGAGAACTACTCCCTCCTCATCATAGGAGTCAGCAACGGCGATGAAGATGGTGGTGGAGTCGATGGAGATGGCTCCGGGGGCACTTCCCCGTTCCGGCAAGGTGCCGGAACAGAGACTTCTGTCCCCCGAAACTTGTCAGCGATGGCGGCGGCTCGGGTGTTTCTGTCGAATATGGTGTATCCTCTTAGGGTTTATGCGTCGGGGGCAATATATAGGCGAAAGGGCGGCGTCGGAGGGCTCCCGTGGGCCCCACACCACCTGGTGGCACGGCAGGCATGGGTCCCGCGCCACCCTATGGTGTGGCCGGCCCATGGCCCTCCAGGTCCTCTCCTTCGGGCTCCGTGAAGTCCATTGAATTATAAGACTGCTGCTTTTTGTCCCGTCCAATTCCGAGAATATTTCCTTAAGTACTTTTCTGAAACGGGAAAACAGCAGAAAATAGGAACTGGCACTGTGGCATCTTGTTAATAGGTTAGTTCCAGAAAATGCATAAAAATGCTATAAGATGTAAACAAAACAGGTAGCAAATGGTATGAAAACAAGCATGGATCATAAGAAATTATAGATACGTTGGAGACGTATCAGCATCCCCAAGCTTAGTTCTACTCGTCCTCGAGTAGGTAAAACGATAACAAATAATTTCTTAGGAGACATGCTAACTCACAATCTAGATCAACATAGCAATGCAAAGCACATGATGTGAATAAGGTGATCCAAAACAATTGTCTATAGTTGACATTAAGCAAACAATGATTAACAAATGGTAGCTAAAAGAAGCTAGAACTTTTCAAGAATCAGTGTGTTGGAGACAAGGAACCATACATAAGGTTTAGAAAGAAGAATAGTAAATTGTGTCTCCAATGTAAAATGTCAATCAATCTTCAAAGCATCAAATTCAGTTAATAATAGAAATAGCCAAGCTCAAGTCAAGCGTCCTTAATCCATCCACTTAACTTATCAACTGTTATGTAGTCCACTCAACTAATACAAGCAAGAAGAAGGCTTGGCACCATGAGGTTATGGCAAAGAGAATAATAATGGGGGTTTGGAAGGCCAAAAAGAAAGGCTCAAACAGTGGAAGAGGTAACCACAAGACAAGAGGAAGTCCCGTAGTAGACACTGAATGAGGAGTAGTGATTGCCATGCAACGGATGCACATAGAGCTATATGAATGGAAGCTCTCCAATGGAACTAGTGGGGGTGCATCCAACTTGCTTGCTCATGAAGACCTAGAGCTCACTTGAGGAGGCTCATCATTGGAATATACAAGCCAAGTTCTATAACGTTTGGTCCCCACATAGTTATACTAATGAAGCATGAAAACTCACTATAATGATGTAGGTGCTACTAGCACAAGTGTGGAATAAAAGGATAGTAGTGTTGCCCCCTCTCTCATTTTATATTCTTTTCTTTTTTCTCTTTTTTCCTTTTTTTTGTGGCCTTTGTGGCTCTTTTATATTTTTCTCTCATTGGTCTCTTTTGGACTCTTTTGATTGGCCATTTTGGGCTCTTTTCAATATGCTCACAGGTAGAGGCAACACTCTATTTTACAAGATGATCATCACACTTTTTTGGTGTACTCAAAACTCAAAGACTAATACATGGTGTATGATGGATATGCATGATCGAGCGTAGTGTGGAAAAGATGTAAAACATGTGGAAAACCACGCATCACACTAACTCAAATGGTCAAGCAATACTATATGGCAATGAAGTAAAAATGACATAAAGTCATGTAATGTAAATGATGGATGTTGCATGCAATGTATCTCGGAACAGCTATGGAAATGCTGTGATAGGTAGATATGGTGGCTGTTTTGAGGAAGATAGTTGGCTTATGTGTAGGAGAACAAGATGAAGATCTCCCACGGGGTTGGATGTACTTGCGAAGTATGCACCAATCTCAATGTGAAAAAGGTCAATGCAAAGAACCGAAGAGGCTAGCAAAATATGGAGGTGGAAGTGCCAAAAACCAAAAACTCACATAGCATGTCGTATATTGAAACAACTAACAGTATCAAAGTTTTACAAATGGTTAGAGACACCCCGAGAGGGATCGTGGCGGCGATACAAGTGCCCCGTTGGCTTCCCCGACCGTTGCAGTAACTATACCATTAGAAACTTCTTTTCAACTAAGAGGAAATCACGACACTAAAGCACTATTGACTTATGTTGTTTTTAGTTCAGAAAAGTACGGCTCCACGCTCTACTAACACATCTTCACTAATCAGCTCTTAACAACATTAGCCAACAAATTTTAACCATTAGTCATTTTAATACCTCAAAACAATTGAAGAGAATCAAGTTATCTACACAATGGTCTACAAGACTATGCAGTTTTTCTCTATTCATACCACTATCACAAGCATATCATTTTCCAATCTAACACATCAACCAAGCAACTAAAACAACTCTCTAACAAATAAGAGTGAAGCACAAGAGAGCTTAACACAACAACTAGCAGCTCTAAACAAGATGAAATTCTAAAAGCAAGAGCTTACTAGAAAACAGACAGTAGCTAAGAATACTCAACAAATATAAGCGAAGCACAAGAGTATTCATATGAAAAAGCGGAGCGTGTCCCTCTCCCACACAAGAATGCTAGGATCCAACTTATTAAGCAAACTAAAACACATACTCAAAATAAAAACAGACGCTCCAAGCAAAATACATAAGATGTAGTGGAATAAAAATATAGTATCACTAGAGATGACCTGATAGTTTTGTCGATGAAGAAGGGGATGCCTTGGGCATCCCCAAGATTAGATGCTTGAGTCTTCTTGAATTTGCTGGGGATGACCCACCGGGGCATCCCCAAGCTTAGGCTTTTCACTCTTCTTGATCTAATCATATCGTCCCTTTTGCTTACTTGAAAACTTCCACCACATCAAACTCAAAGTAATTCTCATTAGAGGGTTAGTGCATAAACCAAAAAATCACAATTTCTACTGTGACACAATCACACCTTAATGCATTATAACATTAGCTACAGCCACTGATGTTCAAAGGAGCAAAAAGATCCAAATAAACATCGCAAAAGAAGCAATGCACAATAAAAGGCAGAATCTGTCAAAATCTGAACAGTCTGTAAATACGAATTTTTTCGAGGCACTAGAGTTGCTCAAATCGAAAATCACTGAACTAGAAAAAGTTTCATACATATATGAAGATTCAGCACACAAAATCTCAAAGCATTTCGTTGCTTCTGGAATAAATGACATATTTAACGGTGACAGACAGAAATCTGTTTCCTGTGTAGAAATCCAAATATAGCAAAAACTTTCTACTAGAGACCTTACTTGGCACAACATTGCAAGAAAATAAAGATACAAAGAAGTTGATACAGTAGTAAACAAACTTCTTGACTCAAATAAAAGCAAAGATACTGAAAATAAAATGATGGGTTGTCTCCCATAAGCGCTTTTCTTTAAAGCCTTTTAGCTAGGCTTACTTACCTGTTATCAAATGGTTGGAGTGAGGTGGCTTGGCTTCCCCAAGCTTAAATTCTTGCACTTACTTGATATATGTAGGGTGAGCTTAGGGGTAGCATCCCCAAGCTTGAATGGTTGTCCCTCTTGATCTTTGTTTGTCTCCCTCAACTCTTCCACTTGAAAGTTCTCTTCACACACAACTCATAAAACTTGATTAGAGGGGTTAGTGTCTCCATAAATTAAATCCTCATAAGTACAGCAAAGACATATCATGAATGGATTATAAACATTAGCTACTGTTACTTATGGTTTTGCATTGTTCTTTAATCAAAAGAACCACACAAAACACAAGTAATGAGAGTAATGCAAAATAAAGACAGAATCTGTCTAAAACTGAACAGCCCATAAAGAGTGAATTGTTTGAGGCACTTACCTTGCTCAAATCAGAAAACGTGGAACTAATGAATTGTGTGTTAATACCTGAAGATTGCTGTCACAAAGTTTCAGCACAAAATTCCCTTCCTTTGATTTTAAACATTTTTCTCAGTGAAGCTTAGGAATCTGTTTTCTAGACAGCAATGATAGTTTTAATGATGCTCACATAGGAATAAGAATGAAACACAAAGGTGAGCATCAAGAGAAGAATATGAAGCACATTTAAGTCTTACCCACTTCCTATGCATCGGAATCTTGTAAGTAAATAAATTCATGAAACATAAATTGACTAGCATAGGAAGATAAAGCAAGTGGTACTTCAAAAATTTCAACATATAGAGGTGAAACTTAATATTATTGAGATGCATATATCCATGTTTCCCTCTCTCATAATAACTTTCAGTAGCATCATTGATAAATTCTACAATATAACCATCACATGTAAAATTCTTATCATGAGCCATATGCATAAAATTATTACTCCCCTCATAAGCATAGTCATTCTTATTAATTGTAGTGGAAGCAAATTCAACAAAATAGCTATCATTATTATTCTCATCACCATAATCATCAAATATAGGAGGCATATTGAAATCATAATTAATTTTCTCCTCAATAGTAGGTGGACTGAAAATATCATATTCATCATTGTAATCATCATATATGGGAGGCATTATATCATCAAAGTAAATTTTCTCCTCAAAGCTTGGGGGACTAAAAAGATCATTTTCATAAAAACTAACTTCCCCAAGCTTAGACTTTTCCATAGCATTAGCAATAATGGTGTTCAAAGAATTCATACTAATAACATTACTACCACTATTATGCAAACAAACTTCCATAGGTTTTTTAATTTTCTCTTCAAAAGCATCATGTCCTAATTCAATATAAAGTTCATAAAGATCTCTAATTTTTTTGTTGTTTTCCATTAAGCCTAACTAGTGAAATTAAAAACAAGAAACAAAAAGATATAATTGCAGAATCTAAAGGGAATAACTTTGAGCACTCACACGGCGTCAGAAAATAGCTTCGTTGCCGGATAGCTTCTTTGCTGGAGTGTGAGTGCCGCTTACCTTACCTCCCCGGCAACGGCGCCAGAAAATAGCTTGATGTCTACACACGCTTCTATTCTTGTAGACAGTGTTGGGCCTCCAAGAGCAGAGGTTTGTAGAACAGCAGCAAGTTTCCCTTAAGTGAATCACCCAAGGTTTATCGAACTCAGGGAGATAGAGGTCAAAGATATCCCTCTCAAGCAACCCTGCAATCACAATACAAGAAGTCTCTTGTGTCCCCAACACACCCAATACACTTGTCAGATGTATAGGTGCACTAGTTCGGCGAAGAGATAGTGAAATACAAGTAATATGGATGATTATAAGTAGTAAATGCAATCTGAAATAAAAATGGCAGCAAGCAAACATGTAGCAAAACTTATTGTAAACGGTATTTCAATGCTTAGAAACATGGCCTAGGGATCATAATTTCACCAGTGGTCACTCTCAACAATGCAATCATAATTGAATATAAATATAAGCACTTCAATATACTACCCCGAAGTATTCTCCGGCTGGATAACGAACACTAATTCATTGCGTAGGAATGCAAAAGCACTCCTCAAAGATATATTCCCAAGTACTAATGAATACCCCACACTGGACCATGAGCATTCATAGGAGGTACTAACACACCACAATTTCATAGAGACATCCAACTCAAATAATAAATCAGTGAACAAGTATCTTGTGAAATATAGCCTAAAAGACCCACACGGTGCACACACTGTCACCTTTACACACGTGGGACAAGGAGTCTCCGGAGATCACATAAATAAAGCCCACTTGAGTAGCACAACGACATCTAGATTGCAAAGCTCATGATCACATATAGATCACATCATGGGAGAGAGAGATGAACCACATAGCTACCGGTACGGCCCTCAGCCCCGAGGGAGAACTACTCCCTCCTCATCATAGGAGTCAGCAACGGCGATGAAGATGGTGGTGGAGTCGATGGAGATGGCTCCGGGGGCACTTCCCCGTCCCGGCAGGGTGCCGGAACAGAGACTTCTGTCCCCCGAAACTTGTCGGCGATGGCGGCGGCGGCTCGGGTGTTTCTGTCGAATATGGCGTATCCTCTTAGGGTTTATGCGTCGGGGGCAATATATAGGCGAAAGGGCGGCGTCGGAGGGCTCCCGTGGGCCCCACACCACCTGGTGGCGCGGCAGGCATGGGTCCCGCGCCACCCTATGGTGTGGCCGGCCCACGGCCCTCCAGGTCCTCTCCTTCGGGCTCCGTGTAGTCCATTGAATTATAAGACTGCTGCTTTTTGTCCCGTCCAATTCCGAGAATATTTCCTTAAGTACTTTTCTGAAACGGGAAAATAGCAGAAAACAGGAACTGGCACTGTGGCATCTTGTTAATAGGTTAGTTCCAGAAAATGCATAAAAATGCTATAAGATGTAAACAAAACAGGTAGCAAATGGTATGAAAACAAGCATGGATCATAAGAAATTATAGATACGTTGGAGACGTATCATGCGGCTATGGTGGAGATGGTGGTGGTGGCGGCAGCCCTTCGGGGAGAGGGGTTGGCGCACTAGGGTTTAGGGTTTTAGGTGGGGGGGGGGTGCGGCTAGCTTGGGGGGCTGCTTGTGGTGGTGCCGCACCCCTCCCCTCCCCTCCTTATATAGGAGGGCGGCTAGGGTTAGGGGAGGGGCCGGCCGGCCCCTCTTGCCTTGGTTCCCAAGCCGAGTCCCTTGTGGACTCGGGCTTGGGCCTTTCCTAAAGGAGATGGGGTCCAACTCCTAGTCCAACTAGGAGTAGGACTCCCCCTTCTTTTCTTAGCCGCATTGCCCATGTGGGCCTAGGTGGTGCGCCCCACTTAGGTGGTGGCTGCACCCCTTTGGTCCATGTGGGCCCCATATAATATATGTGGTCCCACTTCTAGACCCTTCTAGAACATTTTGGAACCTTTCCGATACCCTATAAAATATTCCGGAACTTTTTCGAAACCTCCGGAAACCACTTTCCTTATATGAATCTTATTCTCCGGACTCCTCCGGAACCTCTCGTGACGTCCGTGATCTTATCCGGAACTCCAAATCACCATTCGTTCACTTCATCATTTAATTCATCGCAAAACCTAAATTCATCGGAACGTTAAGTGTGTGACCCTACGGGTTCGGGAATGCATAGACATGATCATATCAATAATTAATAGCGGAACCGGGATGCCCATATTAACTCCTATACACTCAACGAAACTCTTTTCTCGATTGAACCACGATGCCGGAGATTCAATTAATCTCTTATACGATTCCCTTTGTCTCACGATATTTTACTTGCCCGAGATATAATCGTTGACATCCCCATGTCTAGTTTAATCTCGTTACCGGCAAGTTCTCTTTACTCGTCCATAATATAGGATCTCCGTGATTACTCCTAATCACATGTCTGCAGACTTTATAATGCTATATTATCGAGAAGGCCTGGAGATATCTTCTCCGTCACATGGAGGGACAAATCCCACTCTCGATTCATATCACCCAACAACCCACCATCGGAGATACCTGAAAGCCACCTTTATAATCACCCAGTTACGAAGTGACGTTTGATGTCCACAAAGTATTCCTCCGGTGAATGGGAGTGATATAATCTCATGGTCTAAGGAAACTATATTTGGCATAAATTAAAAGTGTTGACAACCAAACTCTTGTGACACGATTAATTGCAACTCTTATTTGGGTCATGTCCATCAAGTCATTCTCCCAATGACGTGACTCCGTTATCAAGTGNAAAAAAACACATAATCAAGAACCATCTTCAGATATGATAGCAACATAAACAAATAAGATGTGCAAACTACGGAGGTTTTTCGAACCGTTTGCAATATCCGTTCCTTAATCCTCTCTCCAAGCCAATGAGCTTTCTCAACATTGAACCGCATGTCAACCTTCGTGTTAACTGCAAAATGGTAGTACACATTTTATCATGAAGAGGTAACATCAGCATGCTTAAGTAATCACTATTCTGACATCCTTAATATAAAGACAAATGAGGTATGTGGTTTGAACTTTGAAGGACTGAACATCGAATGGACCATCCCATCCTACCTCCAAACCTAACCCACTTGTTTCGCTCGATGAATGCAATAGCTTGGTATTTGAAGGATCATCACATGATGGATTTGCCTATTATAGGACAAGGTGACCCCTCAAACCAAACACCCCATTAATGGGCCAACAGAAATTATCTGATCATGACAGGTGACGAAATAAAAGATGATACCAATTAATTGAAAATGTTGACCAATATAGACCAGTCATTAGTTTCAATGATGAACCAAGAGCGATTCAGACACGCTATGAAAAAATACCATTGTGATGATAAAATAAGGAAAACAGACAGATGCAAACCTTTATTGACGTTCTGACCACCAGCACCCCCACTTCTTGCAAAGCTAACGGTAACATGATCTGCAGACATAAAATTAGGCATTTCAGAACAGCTTGGCTCACATAACGATTAATCATCAGTTCATCACGAATCAAAACATCTCACTGGGATACCACATCTAGAACTAATACTGTGCACATAAATAGGTGTAATGGATGCTATCTTTATGCTAGCAGTTTAGCCAATTCTTCAAACTAATTTTCTTATTCCAGTTCATATAGTCACATACACCTATTAGGCTATTACAAATAATTAAAAAGTATTGCATTGATGATTATTAACACCTAAGACAAGCTATGACAAGAATAGAGCATCTTGCTAACCAACAATTTACTAGAACCTCACAACTGACAGCTGTAGCTAATATTTACTCGTTTATGCTTCTAGCCATAATTCAAGCAAGCTTAGTTTCTTCTCCAAGCTTAATTAACTTGCTTTCCATACTACCAGTTTACCAGATTGACAACATACCAACCAAATAAAGCTCACAGGTAGCATTCACCACGTTGCCTGAGTACCACAGAATGATGCCCTTAGCATGACAAGTGTGCATAGCTGATACACATACACTTGAATGAACAATCAGGAGGACTAACTCCCTATGAGCTAGATGGCTAGGCAGCATGGACTTAGACCCATAACATATGCTTGTTTCTCCTTAACAAATTGAATGATACCTAAATCTCAAATTCTTAACCAAAGCTTCTATGTTCGTCAAAAGCTAGAAGCTGAAAATGTCTGGTCCTTAATACAAGTTCTTCGCTAGGATTTGAGGAGTTTGATTTTCATTTCGAAACATGCAGGCCTCAATAAGGATTCACCGATTTAGGAGTATGTACCAACTATAGTGCTACCGAAATGTGAGCAATTAGGGCCGGCGGTTGGAGTGTGTTACCCATGGTGATCTTGGGGGCGGGGTCAGAACCGGCCGAGGCCGCGCGCTCCTCGGCAACGCGCATCACCTGCTGTGCCAGTGCAAGTCGCGCTGACACCTTCTTGCCCCTGCCGTCGCCGGCCTCGGACGCCAAGCATCGGAGCCGGACCAACCCCACCCTGCCGACGCCCAGACCTAGGCTCGGGGCGGGGAACAAGGGCCCGCGGAACAAGAGGGAGGGGATGTGACGGAAGCCAAGCCGTAGGAGGCCGGTGCTCCGCAGAGCGCTCGCCATTGGCCTTTCTGTGGAAGGGGGCGGGCGACGAGAAAACCAGACTGGGACGGCAGCACGGTGAAGAAGAAGAGGTAGAAATTGATTTGGGCTTGACAGCCTTTAGTGGTTATCTGTAGTGGATAATGGGCCGACAGCATAGCTATCCTGGACCGTACCTGGAGTGATGTGCAAGGATTCGAGGATTTGTTGTTTTTTGGTTATCTAAAAAAAACCACTAAAAAAAGGTTATCTTAAAAAAAAGGCGCGGGACTTGTCGCACGATCCCATTCGTTTACATTTTATATAATGCTAATAAAAAAGGTGGGAAAATGATAATATCGTATGATCCTGTCTTTCATATCTTTACTATTAAAGGAAAAGACGTGATGTCTGGTGTCATACTTCCTACTAATTACATCACAAATGACACAACCCATCTTTTTAGAGGATAAGCGCACATGCATATCTCAACAAAATTTATCTGCTAACAAACCACCTTTTTAGTGGATGGCTAACAACCTTTGTTTATCCACTCGTGAATGTTACCGGAGTGTTTTGCCGTGGAAGTCCGGGAGACGGGCGAATAAGTCAAGATAGTGAAATTGTTGATTGGATCGAGTACAGTATACACGATCCCCAAGACTTTCCAAACCAAGATCTACAGCTGCCGTCGGAGATTGCCGCATATCGAGTCCCGCAGCCTGTACCATGACCACTCCCACGTCCTTTGCCTCTGCAGGTCGCCGGCAGGAAGCCACAGCTGCGTTTTAGATTTTTTTCCACAGCATACGTGCCTAAGTTATGCTAACTCACAAGCAAAGGCCAACACTAGAAAGGCTGCTCAAGCAGAAGTAAGCTGGTTCAGAAGTTTCGAGTCTGCTCCATTAATTTTTATTTATTCTTTTGTGTGATATAAGGCTCTTTGTACTTTCTAATTGTGTTTTCTGTAGATGGAGTTTCTTCTGGGAGGTGGAGAAGAATCTACCATCCTGAGGGAGTAATCTCCAGTTCGTTAGTAAATCTTGGGAATATTTAAGAAAGTAGTCCCAAAATGTGTGTGATAATCGGTACAATTTCATGTGAGTCCTTTCAAGTTCAGCACTTGATAAAATATACAAAGGATCACTTCTGAATTTCAGCTCCAGGGATAGGCTCTGTTGATTACCCATCCTTAGAATGGGAACAATACGATAGTAACTGGTTTCACGATAGCACGGCTAATGCATCACCCAACTTCTATAAAAAATAATGTTCGACACTGAACTTACAAGTCAAAATGAAAACTATTTGGGTTTGGCTACTGGTGAAATGATTCCAGTAATACGGGAGTGAAGAAAGATATAAAGGACATTCGGTGTTTGCCTCTTTATATCTGTTGCATCATATAAGAGGCCATCACACAAGTTACACACGGTTCAAGGCAAAATGAGAGATACCCGTAGCACACTTAGCTAGTATTGGTAAATGAACGACTCGCAAATGTTGTGTTAAGCATCACAGAACCTGATTCTGCAAGACAACTATGTTAAGATAGAGATATACATAGACCTTGTACTAGCACACTTCAGCTTATATTTTGTACGCCCTCCATCCAAAATTAGATGTTGCGATGGACACCCCCCCCCCCCCCCCCCCCCCCCGCGCACACACACAACTTTTCCTCCTTCCTCACGTGTGTCCCGAGCACATCTCCTCTGTGTGTGCGTCCCGATACCATCTCCTCCTCCGTCCCCATCCTCGGATCCTCCTTGCCTCCACCCCATACCTGGATCCTCCTCACCGATGCGTCGATCCACCGTTCCCGTAGCCTCAAAGCTCCACTGTCCCCGAGAAGTCCTTGAATTAAGGAAGTTTTATTTTACAAAATGGATTAAATTTTAACCCTCCAGCGTCATCTAATTTTGGACGAAGGGAGTATTAACATACACGAGTATCTCGTAGAGGAGCCATGTTTATTTGATTCTTAGATTTCCGTTCCAAACATCGGGCCAACCTATTCGACGCACACCGTACAACGACAAGCCTTGATTTTTAAAAAATGAGATAGCAGTAGCACAAACACAGGAAATACTACATTTAACATGGGGACATATGAAACCGGTTGGGAAATGCATTTTCTAAATGTTTAAAATTTCTGGAAAAAAAGTTCGCGTGTACATCTGCAACCGTGCGTAGAAAATTTCGTGAAGAAACGACTTTTTACTTGACCTATGTAAAAAGGACAAAAACACGTCACATATATACTACTATATAGCACTGATATTTTCTCATTTTTACGGAATAAAAGTAAATAGTAATTTCGTCACGAAACTCATATGCAGGGTACATGTTTTGCATTACTTATGCATGGAAATTTTGTTTCAAATTTTTTAAACATGTTTTAGACAGTTTTTGACATTTCAAATAGAAGGGTGCTCATGTTCATTATATTCACTCTCCACAAACACATCACTAG
>QRDG01000017.1:0-93546 GCA_012064385.1 Puccinellia tenuiflora | reverse complement strand
CCGGCCGGCCAGCTCGAGCTCCTCCCCACCTGCTCCTTCCCCATCCCGGCCCGGCCGCCCTCCACCCTCCTCACGCCGCGCCCCGGTCGGCCGCCCCTGCTACACCCCGTCTCCCCTCCGGCCCTCTCTCCCTGCCCCGCGCGTGCCACCTCCGGCCATCGCCCCGCCTCCGTCCTCCGTCGACCTCCCGTGGCCGCCGCCGCCCGGCTCCCCTGCACACCTCTCCGGCCAGCGTCTCCCTGCCGGCCCCATCTCCCCTCGCGCAGCCGGCTGCCCCTCCGCCGGCCTCCTTCCCCGAGCTCGGCCATCCTCGACCTCGCCTCCTGCTGGCCGCCCCGTCGAGTTCCTCGGGCCGCCTCTGGCCAGCCTCCGTCGTCCGCAGCTCCACCGTGACGAGCCCCCTCCGCCCCGTCCGTCATGGCCGTCTCCTCTTGCCTTGGGCGTGCCCGTCGTGCTCCTCCCCGTACGTGACCGAGGCGCTGCCTTTGCTTCTGTCCCCGTGCCCGTGTGTGTCCCCTGCAGGTGGTCGGCTGCTGATGCTTGTGCCATGTTCTTCCGCCTCTCCGTCTCCGGCGTCTGCAAGGTGTTCGGTGAAATGCCCGCAAGGACCCGGTGTTTTTCCCGCGGTTGTTCCTGTTCCGTCTTCGTTCCCGCCGCCGAGCTTGTGTTGCTGATGCTCCAGGTTGCCTCCGTGTCCGTTCCCGGTGCGGTTCCCGACGCCGCACCGTGTTCCCCGATGCTTCCCCGATCTGTTTCCCGATGCTGCTTCCGTCGTGAAGCCTTTCCCGATGGCCGTTCCTCATCCCGTTTCCGTCTCCGTGTTCCCTGGCGTCTCCCGCTTCCCCGTCGTGTTCCCGTTCCCGATGTCGGTCCCCGATGCCCGTTCCCGTCGTGAAGCTAAAGCCGTTCCCGATGCCGAGATCTCCGTGGACCGACAAGTGCTCCGCCGTGAAGCCCGAAGACCGGAACCCGACAAGATCCCCGACACCGTGAACCCCGTCGACCCCGAAGCCCGGAACGCCAAGGTCCGCTACGACGATGACCCGAGTATGACTACTTCCCCGACGTCGACTACCTTGACTACTCCGACTCCGGATGAACGACTACTTCCACGACTTCGACTACTTCCCCTCCGGACCGAAGACGATGGCTTCCAAATCTGAAGTTTCCCCGAATCCGATGTGTGACCCCAACCCTAACCCCTATGCCATATATATATCCGTATCTTATAAAATCATGCATGCTTAATTAACATCGCACCTTTATCCATTTAGTCGAATTAAATCAATTTAATTATGGGGTTTTGTCTGATGCATCTATATGTGCACTGATCCTATTTAAAATGATTTGCCATGTGTTAGGGAATAAAATTGGATCACATTTAATTTGTCATGCATCATGTCATCAACATGCCGCTTCTTTTGCCATAGTAGTAAAATGCATCTTTTATGTTTCCAGTGTTTGTTGCTTCTTCGGAAATAGGACGATGAGTTGATGTGAGCAACGATAGGTTCTGCTACCTCTACCGGATTGCAGGCAAGTGATACTCACTTGCTATCTTTGCTTGTTTTCTGTCTCTTACACCTCCTATCTTTTGTTCCTTGCTAGCCTTATATTGCGATGCTTGTGTCTCGATCCTATTTGCATGTTTACCTTGCAGCCATGATAAGCCACACCCCCACATCCTAATAACCTTTTGCTTGTTTATCTTGTTGGCCTTGCGAGTCGTAGTGCATGCTTAGGTTGTTTTGCTCGAGTCTTGTTATCTTTATCTAGTCATGCTTTAATATGATAGTTGGGTTATTTCACATGATAAATCTTTAATGTTTGGCGATGGGAATAATTAATAAAGATAAGGCACCGGCGGAAGGCCAATCGTGGCGTTTTGTTCTGCTAGTGTCGCCTAGGACCCGAGTTCTTGTCCTCTGATCCAAGACTGAGCGCACTACCCACATGTGGGAGGAAATGGGACTCCCCTCGACCTAGTACCGGATCTGCAGCCTTGTCCAGGGCGCCACACATAGTTCGGGTGTTTCCATTTGCGCGGTGCTTTATTATTTTGTTGCAGGTATGGATGGGACGCCTCCGGGACTTATACGTGATGGTTATTTACGGTAGGGCTTGCGGTATGATGCGAAGTGACCATTCTCATGGTAGTCTGGCACCTAGCACATAGACGCAAACGGTTAGGTCCACCTCGGAGCTTCGGCCGGACTTTCAAGGTGGGCAAGACCTAGCTAGGTGGTTCCCTGGACTAGTGTGGTAGTGAAGGAAAGTGTAGCGTCGGATACCCTGCCGGCACACCTTAGGAAGTGTGCTAATAGCTGGCAACAAGGGTTGAAGTGCGCGTGGTTACATTTGTGCACCCCTGCAGGGTTAAATCTTTTCAAAAAAGCCGTGTCCGCGGTTATGGACGACTTGGTGAAATGTGCTGGCTAACAGGATCATAGACAACTTACACCTAATGATTATAATTTGACTAGTAAGATAGAACTACTTCAATAATAACCTATAAAATTGCCAACTGTGTGAGTGCCTTTGGGCTTGCTGCTCGTGGAGTAAACGGGCTGGTAAGGAATTGGTTGGGTTATGTTTGGTGTTAGCATAGTTGGCTACCTATGCGCTCTCTTACCTTGTCTCTTTTAGACGGAAGTTGTAGCGTGTCTCTATAAGTTGTTAGTGCTGCTTGCCGCCGCTTCAATCGCTAACCCTCTTCCCCCGAAATTCCAGCTTTGATATCTTGTGAGTATTACTTGCCAGTACTTCTACTAGTACTGACCCCTTCGGGGCTGCTATTCCAATGCAGCCAAACAGGTTTGAAGTCTGACGACGTTAGCTTGGGAATCCCTCCGGCTAGGCTTGGCCTGGGCAGGGATATGGTGCCTTTGCTTATCTTCAGGACTCTTAGTCCAATTTGTATCTTGTCCGTAGTCGGACGCTACCCGCTTCCGTTGTTATTTGGATCTTTGTATTGTATCTTTTGCTCTTGACTCGGTGAGTCGTTGTTGTATATACGTTCTTTGTGGGTTCCATCGAGAACTGTTGTAATGTTATCACAATTCCACCCGCATAACGTGTGTGTTGCGACATGCACGTTATGCCTGGCGGCGTCCTAGGATCGTTATTATGCGGATTTGGCGGGAATCGCTCAAGTCTGCATAGTACCGATCTTCGGGCGTTACAAAGTGGTATCAGAGCTCTGGTTCTTCGATACCCCGCGGGTCCAGTCTGCCTGTAGGATACCCTAGCTAATGGTCGTTGTTGTAGAGTGTCAAAACTATTTTTGCTAAACATATTTTTGCAAGGATCTCAATAGGACTCTTATTTATTCCTTACCTTAATTCTATTTCCCTCTTATCTCTATGTGTTTTAAATCTTCTCTCTCATCTATCTTCCGGTTATAGCATCTTCGTGGGTGGACGATCTCTTGCCTTTTATCCTAATAGGTTCGATCTTGGAAGCATCTTGACAGAAGGTCATCGCCATCGACGTGAG
The DNA here is from genome assembly GCA_012064385.1 of Puccinellia tenuiflora. Lineage (NCBI taxonomy): Eukaryota > Viridiplantae > Streptophyta > Magnoliopsida > Poales > Poaceae > Puccinellia > Puccinellia tenuiflora. Next base: position 90,051 of record QRDG01000017.1, on the reverse strand, counting down.
CAAGAACCCCTTGTTAGTGGTGTCGAGAAGATCAACATGGTGCGAGAAGATTCGATAGTTTACCTTGCTCTTCTTCCCCCCTGACGGTAGCGTGGATCTCGGGGCGAGATCCCTTGTTAGTGGTGTCGGTTGTAATGTCCCGGGGTTTTCCCCAATTTAGATTTTTACTTGTTTTTCTTTTTTGCATCATCATGACATCAGCATCATGCATCGCATTTTTTCTGGCAACAAAAATTATTTTTATTAAACCCTAATTTATTTTGCTAAAATTGTCGGAAAATATTTAACCGAGATAGTCGTCTCCGTTTTTCTAAAATTATTTGCCAAATTATTTTGCAAAAGAAAAATAAAATGTTTTGAGATGCGAGAGAGTAGCCCAACCGGCCCAAGCCCACCTAACCTCCAAACCCTAGGTTTTCCCTGGCTGTTTTCCTTTCCCACCCCCTGTGTTTTGCAGCCGCCCTCCCTCTCTTTCTTCCTTTCGCGAATCAGCCCTTCCACCTCGCAGACGGGTCCTTTCCCTCTTCTTTTCGGGTCCCTGGCCCTCTCCCTTTTTCCTCTCCTCCTCTTTCTCTCTCTTCTCTCCTTCCTCTCTCCCCAGCACCCGAGCCGGCCGGCCAGCTCGAGCTCCTCCCCACCTGCTCCTTCCCCATCCCGGCCCGGCCGCCCTCCACCCTCCTCACGCCGCGCCCCGGCCGGCCGCCCCTGCTACACCCCGTCTCCCCTCCGGCCCTCTCTCCCTGCCCCGCGCGTGCCACCTCCGGCCATCGCCCCGCCTCCGTCCTCCGTCGACCTCCCGTGGCCGCCGCCGCCCGGCTCCCCTGCACGCCTCCTCCGGCCAGCGTCTCCCCGCCGGCCCCAGCCTCCCCTCGCGCAGCCGGCTGCCCCTCCGCCGGCCTCCTTCCCCGAGCTCGGCCATCCTCGACCTCGCCTCCTGCTGGCCGCCCCGTCGAGTTCCTCGGGCCGCCTCTGGCCAGCCTCCGTCGTCCGCAGCTCCACCGTGACGAGCCCCCTCCGCCCCGTCCGTCATGGCCGTCTCCTCTTGCCTTGGGCGTGCCCGTCGTGCTCCTCCCCGTACGTGACCGAGGCGCTGCCTTTGCTTCTGTCCCCGTGCCCGTGTGTGTCCCCTGCAGGTGGTCGGCTGCTGATGCTTGTGCCATGTTCTTCCGCCTCTCCGTCCGTGTCCGTCTCCGGCGTCTGCAAGGTGTTCGGTGAAATGCCCGCAAGGACCCGGTGTTTTTCCCGCGGTTGTTCCTGTTCCGTCTTCGTTCCCGCCGCCGAGCTTGTGTTGCTGATGCTCCAGGTTGCCTCCGTGTCCGTTCCAGGTGCGGTTCCCGACGCCGCACCGTGTTCCCCGATGCTTCCCCGATCCTGTTTCCCGATGCTGCTTCCCGTCGTGAAGCCTTTCCCGACGGCCGTTCCTCGTCCCGTTTCCGTCTCCGTGTTCCCCGGCGTCTTCCGCTTCCCCTTCGTGTTCCCGTTCCCGATGTCGGTCCCCGATGCCCGTTCCCGTCGTGAAGCTGAAGCCGTTCCCGATGCCGAGATCTCCGTGGACCGACAAGTGCTCCGCCGTGAAGCCCGAAGACCGGAACCCGACAAGATCCCCGACGCCGTGAACCCCGTCGACCCCGAAGCCCGGAATGCCAAGGTCCGCCACGACGACAACCCGAGTACGACTACTTCCCCGACGTCGACTACCTCGACTTCTCCGACTCCGGATGAACGACTACTTCGACTACTTCCCCTCCGGACCGAAGACGATGGCTTCCAAATCTGAAGTTGCCCCGAATCCGATGTGTGACCCCAACCCTAAACCCTATGCCATATATATATATATATCCGTATCTTATAAAATCATGCATGCTTAATTAACATCGCACCTTTATCCATTTAGTCGAATTAAATCAACTAAATTATGGGGTTTTGTCCGATGCATCTATATGTGCACTGATCCCATTTAAAATGATTTGCCATGTGTTAGGGAATAAAATTGGATCACATTTAATTTGTCATGCATCATGTCATCAACATGCCGCTTCTTTTGCCGTAGTAGTAAAATGCATCTTTTATGTTTCCAGTGTTTGTTGCTTCTTCGGGAATAGGACGATGAGTTGATGTGAGCAACGACAGGTTCTGCTACCTCTACCGGATTGCAGGCAAGTGATACTCCCTTGCAATCTTTGCTTGTTTTCTGTCCCTTACACCTCCTATCTTTTGTTCCTTGCTAGCCTTATATTGCGATGCTTGTGTTTCGATCCTATTTGCATGTTTATCTTGCAGCCATGATAAGCCACACCCCCACATCCTAATAACCTTTTGCTTGTTTATCTTGTTGGCCTTGCGAGTCCTAGTGCATGCTTAGGTTGTTTTGCTCGAGTCTTGTTATCTTTATCTAGTCATGCTTTAATTTGATAGTTGGGTTAAATTTCACATGATAAATCTTTAATGTTTGGCGATGAGAATAATTAATAAAGACAAGGCACCGGCGGAAGGCCAATCGTGGCGTTTTGTTCTGCTAGTGTCGCCTAGGACCCGAGTTCTTGTCCTCTGATCCAAGACTGAGCGCACTACCCACATGTGGGAGGAAATGGGACTCCCCTCGACCTAGTACCCGGATCTGCAGCCTTGTCCAGGGCGCCACACGTAGTTCGGGTGTTTCCATTTGTGCGGCACTTTATTATTTTGTTGCAGGTACGGATGGGATGCCTCCGGGACTTATACGTGATGATTATTTACGGTAGGGCTTGCGGTATGATGCGAAGTGACCATTCTCATGGTAGTCTGGCACCTAGCACATAGACGCAAACGGTTAGGTCCACCTCGGAGCTTCGGCCGGACTTTCAAGGTGGGCAAGACCTAGCTAGGTGGTTCCCTGGACAAGTGTGGTAGTGAAGGAAAGTGTAGCGTCGGATACCCTGCCGGCACACCTTAGGAAGTGTGCTAATAGCTGGCAACAAGGGTTGAAGTGCGTGTGGTTACATTTGTGCACCCCTGCAGGGTTAAATCTTTTCGAAAAGCCGTGTCCGTGGTTATGGACAACTTGGTGAAATGTGCTGGCTAACAAGATCATAGACAACTTACACCTAATGATTATAATTTGACTAGTAAGATAGAACTACTTCAATAATAACCTATAAAATTGCCAACTGTGTGAGTGCCTTTGGGCTTGCTGCTCGTGGAGTAAACGGGCTGGTAAGGAATTGGTTGGGTTATGTTTGGTGTTAGCATAGTTGGCTACCTATGCGCTCTCTTACCTTGTCTCTTTTAGACGGAAGTTGTAGCGTGTCTCTATAAGTTGTTAGTGCTGCTTGCCGCCGCCTCAATCGCTAACCCTCTTCCCCCGAAATTCCAGCTTTGATATCTTGTGAGTATTACTTGCCAGTACTTCTACTAGTACTGACCCCTTCGGGGCTGCTATTCCAATGCAGCCAAACAGGTTTGAAGTCTGACGACGTTAGCTTGGGAATCCCTCCGGCTAGGCTTGGCCTGGGCAGGGATATGGTGCCTTTGCTTATCTTCAGGACTCTTAGTCCAATTTGTATCTTGTCCGTAGTCGGACGCTACCCGCTTCCGTTGTTATTTGGATCTTTGTATTGTATCTTTTGCTCTTGACTCGGTGAGTCGTTGTTGTATATACGTTCTTTGTGGGTTCCATCGAGAACTGTTGTAATGTTATCACAATTCTACCCGCATAACGTGTGTGTTGCGACGTACACGTTATGCCTGGTGGGCGTCCTAGGATCGTTATTATGCGGATTTGGCGGGAATCGCTCAAGTCTGCATAGTACCGATCTTGGGCGTTACAATATTCGACACATGTATTATGTTTCTAGTTTAATACAATTATAGCATGGATAATAAACATTTATCATAAACATGAAATATGATAATAAAAACCTTTATTATTGCCTCTTGGGCATATTTCCAACAGTCTCCCACTTGCACTAGAGTCAATAATCTAGTTAACATTTGTTTAGATACAACACCCACAGAGTCTTGGTGCTGATCATGTTTTGCCCATGGAAGAGGTTTTGTCCTGTGTAGTTCTGTATGTTCTTTGCAGACGTTTAAATGTCACCTAATTTGACATTACTTCATCATCACATGATGATCATCAATATATTTGGTATAGAGTGAGATTTTTGTCTCCCCTTTATGCCTACATGACGTATGATCAGTCAAGCAAACTTTAACATAGTATGTGCACCAGGAACTCACTCAACCTGGAACAAAATTCCTCAACCAAAATATTACATCTTCTAATCCTTGAATTAATCATATACTCCTATATGTTGAAGACTCACAAATCGATAGTGCAATACATATCACTTCGATATTTTCAATCACACTTTCGCTGCCCTCCTACGCTTATGAGATCTCCAATCTAGTTTGGCGTCATGACTTCATCCAAGTTTACCAATTTCTAGATACAATTCTCTTATCTCCATGTTCAGTGACTCCTCACCTTGAACATGTTCTTCCAACCAAGAACCTGGGTTACATTTTGTCAAAATAGAAGACATGGTTCTTATATGTTAAAATCTTATGACCAAGGCATAGAGAATAAAACATATCCTTCAACCATTATTCTTGTCTGGGTATCAACTCGATGGTTAACCTATTTTTCACAAGTAATGAACCTTTCCTTCACTTGTTCCATTCTGAACTACTTCTGAATCTTATTTTAGGTTAAAACATCTTGCCTTAATATTCATAAAAAATACGTATCTATCTCAATAGATATTTGACATTCAAATTAACTTCATAAGTTATACGTAGGTTCCTGAACTATTTACAACATTCACAAAATGCCAATTTCATGTGTGCAAGATGTTGTAAACTCCCACTCAAATATACTCTATACATATTAAATTGTGAAACCACTTTGGCTCCCACTCAGAAATATGTTATCCTTATAATTGATTAACAATGATTCACTAACTCCCACGCAAAATCATGTCTCCACATATTTGATCATGGAAATTAGTTTCTACTCTCGCTTAAGATATGTCACCACATATTTCAATTAGATGCCACTCAGTTTCCCATGCACTTTATCGACATTTTGGACACCTCCAAAATTTTCAATTAACCTTTAAAATCGAGAACTCACATACGAAAAATACCAGCACCTTGCTAGTGTTAATCCCATAGAGTTAAGCATCACTACACTATGTAGTCAACAACTTTGAATATGTCAAAGAATTTTACTTCTTTAACAATTTGTGCTTTCATGTCCATTAAGCTTTATTTATTCTCTATAAACCCTTTAAGGAATAAATATGTGAAATCATCATTTTCACAAAATTAAGTAACAATTACTCTGTGATTTAAACTTAACATAGGATTACCATGACTCTCAGTCATTTTCGTATTTTAGGCTTCTATTTCTTCTTTGTAGTTTCGTAGTTATGTCTTGTTTCTTAAACATGACAAGTAAATCATGAATATTATTTTGTAACTTGACAAAATTTTATATTCTTGAATCGTACTTTTCTTTAGAAAAGCTTAATCGAAATTCAATGATCATAATCATTAATTCCTCTTTCATGTGTCAAGTTTAAACTCAACAGAACACTTTCTGTTGTGCTACTTGATACATTAAAAGACAAGGTCAATCACCCTGTTTCAGCTTTCAATGTATTCCAGCAACTCTTTTATCAATGAAACCTTTCATGGTAAACCACTAAAACACTTAGCACAACCAAATTGGTCTGCCCCTTTTAGTTTCATGTTGTGGAATCTCTACCTAGTCACACATGAATATACTACAAAAATTACTTATTCGCAATAGTTTCTCATTATCTCATAATTAGTAAAATCACGACTGAAAGAGCATGGTTGCCCCCATGTGTGGTTTTGGTAATTAATGACAATCCTTAAGGACTAATGTGTGCTTTGAGCTATACTTGTAGGATTTGGTCCATAGCAATGCTTGAACTCCATATGTTGGAGTCAAGGCTAAAAGAAGAAGAGTTTATGTTGATCAAGGCTAAGTGCAAGTTGATCAACACACAAGGCTAGGGATGTACCATGAGGGATTGTATGATCCCATGGTATGGTAAGAAATTGTCAATATGGAAAAGGTATGATCTTAATAGGGTTTCTATTTTACCGGTCTCATGATTTAGTAGAGAGACCGGGTTATAGGATAGATAGCCATACTATCAAGAAGGGCTCTCGAGCGAGTATCTTGATCGTATCGTCGTAGAGAGCTCAAACCTTTGCATCCTTGGCATCATATTTATTGGTTCTTATTTGGCTCTTATCGTGGTGTGGTCTTGGTGCTTGTCGTGCGTGTCATAACAAGGCCAAGTTCACCGATAACGGATTTTGTATCCATCTTCTCTTGCGTTTCGGTTTTGGAGATTTTGCCGGTCCATCCGTGCGGAAGGTTTCACTCTTCCATTTATTATCAAAATGTCCAATATTTCTGCTTTTGTTGGGTAGCCCTTGTCGTCCTCTTTCCAACAAAATTGGATTTACCTCGATCAGAGTTTCCTAGCAAAAGTTATTAAGTTTCAGGGTTTTGCTGTTTTCTCTGCGCAGCGGTAGTACCGCCGCCTCCGGCGGCAGTATCGCCGGTGGTACCGCCAGCACCACCACCAGGGAGGTGCTCTGTTAGCCCTCAACGGCAGTACCGCCGCCTCTGGCGGTAGTACTGCTCATGAGGACTTTGAGCCCTCTCCTGGGCTGTGCAGCACTACCGTCAGGGAGGTGCTCTGTTAGCCCTCAGCGGCAGTACCGCCGCCTCTGGCGGTAGTACCACTGCTGGGGACTTTGAGCCCTCTCCTGGGCTGTGCAGCACTGCCACCGTTGATGCCCTCTGTTTCACCCCAGCGGTAGTACCGCCGCCTCTGGCGGCAGTACCGCTACTACGGGTTCTTTTGAGAGCCGTTGGTGGGCTGAAATGCGTGGGGCGGTAGTACTGCCGCCTCTGGCGGTAGTACCGCCCCTGCGCGAATCTGCCCCCAACGGTTGGATTTCGGGGCAACCTATTTAAGGGGCCTTCTTCCCCAATGGTTTCCCAACTCTTTGCACTCTCTCTCTCTCTCCTCCATTGTTGACCTTTGAGAGCTTGCTTCCTCTCCATCCCTTCATGATTCTTGCCTCCTTTTAGAGGGAAAGGAGAGAGGAGATCTAGATCTACACTTCCACCAAACAATATCTCCTCTAAGTGAGGGAAACCCTCTAGATCTAGATCATCGAGTTGCTTTGGGTTTCTCCTTTGTTCTTCCTCTCAAATCCCTCCCTGGCATTTGTTGCTTTGGTTGGATTTCGGAGAGAAGAACTTGACCACCTTGTGTGGTCTTGCCTTTTGCATTTGGTGCATAGCTTTGAGTTCCCCACAGTGATACTTGGGATTGAAGTTCGAGAAACTTGTTACTCTTGGGTGCATAGGGCTCCCAAGAGCTTGTGCCTCTTGGGTGCATTGTGCACCCTAGACGGTTGTGTATGCTACGGGAGCCTTCTATTGTGTGGAGGTAGGCTCGGGCAAATTGTATGGGTTTGGTCAACGCCCTCAAGAAGACCTCATTGTACGGGTTTGGTCAACGCCCTCAAGACGACCTCATAGTGAATGAGCAAATCCCCCATCGGGTATTCCCCACGGGAGGAGCTCACGAAGAATAGGTTGAGCACGGACGTGCTTGTAGGAGGGTCAAGGTGCCTCCACACGTCTCCAACGTAGACGTACTTCCATTAGGAAGGAACTACGGGAAACAAACCTCCGTCTCCACTTGTGTCGGTTATCTATATAACCAAACCCTTTACTTATGCATTTACCTTGTGGTAGCCATCGAGCTGGAAGTTCTATATATCTTGCTATCCTTGTTGTTTAACTTGCCTAGCATAAGTTGTTGGTGCACATAGGTGAACCTAGTGTATTAGGTTTTGTGCTTGATAAATTAAACGCTAGTTTTATTCCGCATTTATCAAGCCTTAAACGTAAAAGTTTTAAATCGCCTATTCACCCCCCCTCTAGGCGACATCTCGTTCTTTCAACGACTTCTCATAATTCATATGGAATCGTTTTATGCAAATCATAAATAGCCCCTTTATTTTTAAACGGAGTGTTATTAAAATAAATCTAAATGTTATTAATAAACCCTAATAAGAAAAACTTTCCTCAGACCACACAATATCTAATAGAGTGTGATTACAATTTCTAGGACGCATCAAAACACTTTTGAAAAATTCTAAACATTGTAATTCGTACAAACACTTTGCACACGTGTGCATAGTAAAACAATAACTCAAATGTCTACCACTTTGATCAAATCACATAGACTTAATTTTCTTGTTAATTGTATATCCTCTGAATTTTGATCTCATCAAAATAATGACTTAAATGAATACATATATTCACTCTTACGATGGAGCGCACAAAATAATGACATTTACTATTTGCTGAAAATTTTAACCAACACTTGTGAATTTTCAGCAACCCACGGCACTCTACTAGAAGTGGCGTTTCAGTCATACTTCCCAAAAGGTGTAAGTGTCAAGCATCAAAATGTCTTACACATTACTTACACGACTAAAATTATGTCATTATTGAGTTTTGGATATCTTTTAGTATGTTTTGTATTTATAAATGTTCAACTAATTATCATCTAGATTAAAATAAGAATAATACTCTTATAATCGAAATGTGACCACCAAAAAGGATTACTCATGAAAATAGAACAACCACTTGTCTTTTACATGAATGACCATCTCACAAAAGTAAGACACACTAATTAAAGATCACACTTAATCCGATTACAAAAATTATTCCAATCCACTAATCAAAAACGATAAATGTAGAAGTAGAACGTTGCCAGCATCAACTCCTTGATTGCCACCATCACGCGACATCTCCTCAGTTCCTCCATGCAAATCTCAAGCAGCAGGCACTGTTTTCATAAAACAGAGTAATTTTCAAAAAAGGTTCAGATTTTGAAAATTACGGAAAAAAGGAAAAAAGAAACAAAAACAAACAAAAATGAAAACAGGAAAAATAAAATAGAAATGAAGAAGGAAAACGAAAACGAAAACGAAAATGAAAGAAAAAACAGACCAATATGGGCCGGCCCATGTTGGAGCCTTGTGCGGGCGAGTCAAAACTACGTCTCGCGACGGGCGAGAAATAGTGGTTGCGAAAAAAAAGAGGTGGGCCTTGTCGCACAATCCCACTTGTTTACATTTAATATAATGCTACTAAAAGTTATATATATATATATAACTCAGCTAAACAGGAACTGGTTCCTGTTTAATCTAAATAGGGAATCAAGTGAACTCCACGGCACTCTTGAGTGAACTTTCAGTAATTAACATGTGAACTTGAACACGTAACACACTGATTTCCTATCTTTGCGGGAAAATTTTGTAGAGCGATTTTTGATCCGCTTATCGGAAAGATGCATTCGATATACCGTTGGATAGCTATCGAAATTACGAAACTTTTTCATTTCACAGGTTTTCGAAATTAGTTACATTTTAAAAAAAATTCAAATATACTAACACTATTTTCGCGACCGTACAGTATTTTGGTCACCATTTGCAAACCGTTAATCGGATTGATGGAAATGATATGTCATTGGAAAGCTATGAAAAATACGCAACTTTGTTATCTCACGCATTTTTTCGAAATTTCTTACGGTTTAAGAGCAGTTTCAAATATACATAATTTCGTTGTTTTAGAATTCTCGTTTTTTCTGGACTTCCAAAGAATCAGAAGTGGACTACTAAAGCTATTTAACTGAACTTCTGTTTCCTATTATTTTTTAAAGTGGGGTTTTTTTATATACGGTGAACTTCTAAAATTCATCACATGTGAACTTCATTTTACAAAAACAGTGTAGATGATCTGAAACTTCCGAATTAAGATAAAATGAACTTCTTTTTCTAGAACGATGTGAACGCTTGTTTACGTTGAATGAATTTCTAAAATTCATCAAGTGAACTTCGTTTTGCAAAAATATAAATCTTTTTTTTACTTGTGAATAAATTTGAAGAGTGAACTTTGGAAGTGTCCGAAGTGAACTTCGAAATTAGTTATGGTTATTAAAGAATTTTAAATATAATAACACTATTTTCGTGATCGTACTGTATTTTGGTCGCCATTTTCAAACCATCTATCGGATTGATGCAAATGATACGCCGTTGGAAAGCTATGAAAATCCGCAACTTTGCTATCTCAGTCATGTTTTCAAAATTCTTTACGGTTTAAGAGCAGTTTTAAATATATATAATTCTGTTGTTTGTAATTCTTGTTTTTCTGGACTTCCAAAGAATCCGAAGTGAACTTCGAAAAAAAATAGTGGACTACTAAAAATATTTAAGTGAACTTCCGTTTCCTATTATTTTTGAAGTGAGTTTTTTTGTATACGGTGAACTTCTAAAATTCATCGCATGTGAACTTCATTTTACATAAAAAAGTGAACCTTTTTTTACTTGGGAATGAATTTGATTATTTTTTGTGACTAAAAATGTGAACCTCCACGATGGATGATCAGAAATCTCAATTTTTAGTACTTCAGCGAGGTGTATTGAACTTTCCTTCAAGTATAAATGAACTTCAGAAGGCACGCCCCGCTTCACTTTTAATGAAACCAACACACGGCTAAAACTTACTCTTATAAAAATATAAAGTGAACTTCATTTTTTGAGTGAACCAGCACGTGGAAGAAGGGAAAAAACATCAGCCAAAACCCACGACCGATATGGTTCAGTTCCAACACACTAGGAGTTGAGTTGTGATACACGAGAAGCAGGGCGGTGAGGTTGACTACCGAGGCTGCTAAACTTCGTCGAGCAGTTAACTGAACTTCATATGAGCGGTTGACTGAACTTGAACTTGAGAGTAGGCGAGGCTGCTGCCTGGTGGGTTGACCATGGCGTCCGCAACCAGGAGGTGGGGTCCTCGTCGAGAGCATGAGCATCCCGCCGGCATTGGTGTCCATAGGCGGGCGGCCAGCGAACGCAGTCCATGGTAGGGGCAAATGCCATATCCTCTCACACTGGGCGTGTGGGGATGAAGCAGGGCTGGAGCCTCCCGGCGGTGACCAGAGAGGAGGTGGAGGCCGCTCGCAGTGGGTGGCGGAGGTTGCTTGCGGCGGCCTGCGGTGGGAGGCGGATGCGCGCACGGCTGCGCGGTGGGAGGCGCTCGCGGCGGCGCGGGATGGGACTCGGAGGTGCTCACGACGTCGCTTACTGGGAGGCGGAGGTGCTCGTGGGAGGCCCGCGGGGCAGCGTCCTCGTTGTGGATGGGAGGAGTCGCGGCCACCGGTGGGAGAGGAGGGGGTGCGTCCTGGCCGCCGGTGGGGGAGGAGAGCGGGCGCCGCGGCCGCCGGTGGTCGAGGGAAGGGGCGCCACGGACGCCGGTGGGGGAGGGGAGGGTCGCTACGGTCGCCGGTGGGGGCGAAGAGCGAGCGCCACGGTCGCCGGTGGGGGAGGAGCCGCACCCGCGCAGGAAGCCAGGGAGGTGGGCGGCGTGGCACATGGGAGATGATGCGGAGCCAGCGGGCTGCGCCATGGAGGAGGAAGGGCGGCACCCGTGCAAGCCAGGGGCGGCGCGCGATGGCCTCCGGCGGGGTAGAAGTCGGGGCGGGATCTGGGGGCGCTCCGACCGCCGGGGACGACAGGGGACGCACCGGTCGTCGGGAAGGACAGGAGGCGTGGCAGTGGAGGTCGGGGTCGGGTCGGGGTAGGTGGCTACCGTAGTTAGGTGCGGGGGAGAACGAAGGTGGTTTCTTAGGGGTACGGGTCGGGTTTGTCCGAAAACCGAAATAGTTCCTGTTTAGTTAAACAGGGAACTCTTAAGGTAGTCTTAGGGTTAGGTTCCTGTTGCTGATAAAAAAGGTGGAAAAAATGATAATATCACGTGACCCCGCCTTTCATATTGGTAAATAAACGACTCACAAACATTGTGTTAAGCATCACAAAACCTGATTCCTCAAGACATCTATGTTCAGATAGACATACGTAGACCTTGTAGTAGTGCACTTCTCCTTATATTTTTTACTCCCTTCGTCCGAAATTAGATGTCGCGATGGAAATTTTGTGAACACCCCACCCCACAAACACACACTCACACAACTTTTTCTCCTTCCTCGCGTGCGTCCCGAGCACATCTCCTCCGCTCGTGCGCCCCAACACCATCTCCTGATCCGTCCCCATTGCCGGATCCTCCTTGCCTCCACCCCCATCCCTAATCCTCCTCCGTTCTTGTAGCCTCAAAGCTCCACCGTCCCCCAGAAGTCCTTGAATTAAGGAAGTTTTTTTTTCTTATAAAATAGACTGTAGTTTAAATTTTAACCTTCGTGCGTCCTGCGTCATCTAATTTCGGATGAAGGGAGTATTAGCATATATGAGTTTCTCGTAGAGGAGCCATGTTTATTTGATTCTTAGATTTCCGTTCCAAATACCGGGGCAACCTACTCGACGCACACCCTGCCGTACAACGGCAAGCCTTGATAAAAAAAAAATGAGACAGCAGTAGCACAAAGCATCACTACAAAGTTTAGAAAACCTACACCCTGATCCAACTCAATCCATGAATGTCATGAAATCAGCCAGTTATCACGGCTAGACCGGTAAACGTTCACGTTCCCGTATATAGGGCGCTGCCAAAGAAACGGACGCATATGTCGGAGGCAATTACCCCGTCACAGGGCAGTGGCAGTGCTGGCGGTGCACACGAACTGAAACTGAGAGAGAGACCGGAAGTGACGGAGAAACAGAGGGCGAAAAGCTGCAAAACGGAAGCTTTGCGGTTACTACACTAGAGAAGAAATCAAGAAAGAGATTTCATTGCAGATGAGCAGCACGCGGCTGCATGGCAGACTGACAGTAATTAACTAGGAGTATACTGTACGGAGTATAGTACTACTGTAATTTCATTGCTGGGTGGGGATGACGGAGCAGTAATGTGACGGAGTCCTTCAAAGCTCAAAGTTACTCGGTCCAGCCCGCTTTCAAATTTCAATACAGATCTCATTAACTCATGGTGGGGAACGGCCACGGAAACTTGGCCGACCGGCCGACCGGCTGAGTAGCTACCGCATCCATGTTGCGTTGGTTCGGTTCTTACCCTCGAAAGAATTTAATTGCTCACGTACGTATTTATGTAGACGCGATAGATCCGGTGGCCGGGGAGAACAATGTAATACAGTACGTCCGTCCCCACCTCTCTTTTTTTTCAGACTGAAAGGTCTCTGCAGCAAAGACTGAAGAGCAACAACAGTGACCAGTGGAAAGTGCCTCCTTCTTTGAAACGGAGGACAACGTTCCTAGCAGAAATTCGGTTTGGGGATGGGGTGGAATGTCATGGAACCATTCTATTTCATCAGAATGGAACCGTTTCATTCTTGTGTTCGGTTGTGGTCAAAAAATTGTCATGGAACCGTTCCATCCTTGTGTTCGGTTTTAGAATGAGGTGAGAATGGAATGGAATGAATGTCGATTAATTATTTCTAATGTCGAATAATTATTTCTAATGTCGATTAATTATTCCTAAACTTGATTAATTATTCCTTAACAGAGAGCCGTTCCACCTCGCAGACCGGTGCGTTCCGCATCTGGAGGGAATATTCCCTTCTGAGGAACCACCTCGTTCCATTCCATTTCACAACCGAACACAAGAACGGGCTCCAGGTGCGGAACGGTTCCATTCCATTCCAACCCATCCCCAAACCGAACACACCCTAGGTTCCCAGGGGTGACATTTTGGCTTCGGGTGCAAATGCAGCTGGTACTAAAAAAAATTAGACGTGTGTTGTAATGTCAAAAAATTGTAAAAAAAATGTCCCTGCATAGAGCTTAACATCATATATGTTCACGAAGTTGTTTCGCAGGAAACCGATATTATTTGTGTCCTATATAAAAAGATAAATTTTGGTCCTAAAATAAGTCTTTTCACAAGACTTTTTTTTTGGGTCATTTTACATAGGTCACAAAAAATGTCGAAACTTCACGAAACGACTTCGTGAATACATAAAAATGAAGTTGTATTCGGGATATTTTATTTTAGAATTTTTAGACATCTCAAAATTTGCCTTTCAAATACCGGGTGCATATGCACCCGTGTGCCAAAGGGGATTTTTGTAGGTTCCCTCGCCTCTTCTAAATTTACTCTCCCTGAAATTCTGGTTTCACAAGCTCATATGGGTAACCGTCGGCGTCTAAAATTTAGACGAACTTTTGGTAATGACGAACTGATGCAGTGGGATCAACTTCGTCAAGAAATCGAGGATCTCAATACTTGTGATGCCCGTGACACTGTCTCGTGGGCCCTGGAGCGCTCACGACGCCTTCTTATATCGTAAAATCTTCCAGGTTTATGAGCGCCATATTCCGAAGTTCTTTTGGTCTTCCAAACCCTCACTTAACATTAAAAAAATCCTCTGGCAACTTGCGAGGGGCCGTCTCCCTAATGGAGACCGGTTGGTGATACGTCATGACCCCTCTGATGACTCGTCTGCTCTTTGTGGTGGTTCTGAAGATTTTAACTATTTTTTTCCACTTGGGTTTTTTGCTCTTTCGTGTTGGAGTGGCATTCACCAAAGTTTGGGCGTTCAGTGGAACCCACAAAACTTTGACCAATTTTGGTTATCTTAGCTCTGCCGGGGGACTCTAGGAAGTTTTTGTGTCTTCTTTTTGCTGCTCGAAGTCGGGCTCTTTGGAACACTAGAAATAAGTTTGAATTGATGTTACTTTCCGGCGACAACGTGTTGATTTGTTTCTTCAAAACTGGTTTGAAGTTACAAAAGTGGCAACACCTATCCACGCCAAAGGACCATAGCATCATCGATCTGCTCGTTATGGAGTTGTGCCAACTCTATAATGCTACCTGCGAGCTGGTTCGTCTGCACCCTCTTCTTAGGTTGTTTCTTTGGTCGTTCGAGTCCCCTTCCTGTTGACTTAGTGTAAGACGTGTGTATTAGCTCAAATGTGGTCGTTTTTTAATATGGGTTCCCTATTAATACCTGTTGTTTCCTATGAACCTTCTAGACTTTATTAATTGGAAGTTGGGCACTATTTTGCCTTTTATCTAAATTATGCGGTTGGTTTTTTAGCGCTACAGATGCACTTACGATATAGAATAAATTGCACATAACACCAACTAGGGATTTTGTTGCACAACCACAATCACAAGGTTTCTTTCTTAACAAAACACATAACAACTTGTTAGCCGATTTGACACATAATAATCACTTGGGCCCACTAGAAGGAGGAGGCATGTGACGATCATCGTGACCGCTGGACACAAATGAAACTAGACTTTGTTCTGCTGCTCAACTTGTTAACCGGTTAAGCTGCTACTTTGGTTGCACTAACGATACAAATTTGCTATACAACAATGTCTTTATGCTCGCTTAGTCAAACAGGTTTGCGGGACTCTTAAGTACTACTCCCTCTGTAGCAAAATGTAAAATGTTTTAGCATTTTTCTTTCCATCCGTATCTAGACATGTTTTAGTGTAAGGTTCATTTGAACCTTACACTAAAATATGTCTACATACATATTGGACGAAAAAGGGTAAAACATCTTACATTTTGATACAGAGGGAGGACAAAAAAAAAATCAAGATCAGTAATCACTGGTTATGTGTTCTATTGGCGAGTTCAAAACTGGTTTGAATCATATTGTCCAGATCGTTTGCTAAAGAGGACGACAGCTGGATCTAGCTACTAACTTTGGGATTTAGTGGGGAACGCTAGGCGCAGGTCGCCCTAACGGTCTCTTTAATCTTGTTCCTTTTCTTTACCTTCGGAACGTGATCGTACGCGTTAAAATCACTACATGACAGTTTTGCATTTTAGCCCATAATCATTTTAAGAATTAACCCGAACTACCCAACAATCTCATTTAAACGAAGGGGTATATTGCGTACCCCGACCTTTCCTGTATTTATAGTGAAACTGCCACCGTAATGATTTACCCAACAAGAAAATCATGAGTATTACATTAACATTCCCGATCCATATACAAAAATAAAATATACTATTGCACAAATCATCGCAACATTTTAAAAATTTAATATAAAAAATGGTCAAACAACTTTTCTTTGTTGTTGTGCCGTACAACAAAACTCACTAACAAATTTAACAAAAATCATAAAGTGTTAAAACTATTTTTTTTCAACAATTAAAGAGGTGTTTAAACAACAATCTTTTGCCGCGGAACAAAAATCACCCACTATTATGTGTTTGCAACATTTTAAAAGTGGTTAAAGAAAACTTTTTTTTTTTGCATATTCATTTACAACATAAATCACCAACCATTTCAACAACAATCATAAACGCTCAGAATAAAAAATGCCATATGTTTGCAATAGTTTGATAAACATCATCAAATAATTCTAGAAACACACAAACATGTAGCAATGTCGAGAAAAACTTGCAACATCTCGCATGTGATTTCTCAAAAAAAAAAGAAGAGATTGTTACAAAATTAAAATACGTATGTAACATTGAACTAAAACATAAAAAAAAAACTTAGTATACATATGACTTTGCATATATTTACTATGGTGAGCTGTTGAATTCTCTTCAAACCCGAAAACTGGGCAAAAAAGTGAGATCGCTACTAATTAGGCCCTCCATACCCAACGTTGATAGCCCATATTGCACTCGCTTGTTTCATCGCGTAGGTCGCCATGAAAGAAGGGTTTCCTTATTTAATTGGCTATCAAGATGTTAGGTGTTTTGTGCAAGTAAATTACCCTAAATTCTAGTGTTTTGCGCAAAAAAATCTTGTGGCTTGTAATTTTCTGCAACAAAATCTTGAACATTTGGTCTTATATGCAATTTGCTGTCTCTGTGCAGCGTGGCCAGCCTACAATGCTTTCCTTCCATACATATACACACACTGCCAGAAAGAAAACGCCAGAAACATTGACGATGTAAGGAGAGGCCGAAGAGATCTTATTCCAATACGCCATCGTCACCACCACCTCATCGATTGCCGTCGTGGAGACCAAAACCAAACTCTAATATTAGGGATCTTGCAACAACGCTAAGCGCATGTCCGAGGTCCCCATCCCTTCCACCGCCAGAGCGGCAAGTAGAGGAGGTGGGGACCCGCAATTCACGGACGAAAACGACGAAGACAGCAGGTGGCGGCGGCGGCTGCGGCTGCGGCTAGGGTTAACCCTAGCAGCCGCCTCTCTATTCACGTTCCATTGGGGTTTTCCTTTTTTAATTAGCTATCAAGACGGTTAATCAGTGGTTATGTGTTTTGTGCAAGTAAATTACCCTAAATTCTGGTATTTTGCGCATAAAAATCTTGTGGTTGTGATTTTCTGCAACAAACTCGTCAACATTTGGTTTTATATGCAATTTGCTGTCTCTCTGCAGCGTGGCCAGCCTGCAATGCTTTCCTTCCATACATATACACACACTGCCAGAAAGAAAACTCAGACTGAGTCCTCCGCTCTCATCTGCTCTCTCTCTGTCCTTCTGCTCTGCCATCTCTGCCGCATCCCAGCTCCTCCTCCGGCCGTTACCCCACCGAGAACCCTCACGCCCCGCCGCCATTGCCGCGGCCATGCTATCCCGGTATAACAATTCGCTCTGGATGCAGGAAGAGGGCGGCCAAGAACAGGGTCTCGGCCACGAGCAGCCGGCGGCGATGGGGCAGGCGGATGGGCCCCACCACGACCAGCACCTCCTTGCTATGGCCTTGGGGGGAGGCGGGGATTTCCGCGCCCCTGCGATGCTTCATGAAGACTGGTACTTCGACGCCAACGTCAACGTGGGCGGCGGCGCCGCCGCCCACGGGTCCATGGCCATGGTGACGGCGGCTATGGGAGCACCGGGATCCGCCACCGGCTTCGGGGCGGGTTCGCAGATGTCCCCGCTCCTAAACCTCGGAGGCACTGGACCTTTCGACGTTTCTGGGTTCGACCTCGGCAGCTCCGGCAATCTCGGCAACGATTTCCCGGCGTTTCTTGGCGCCGGGAACGCTTCGAACACCGCGCCGGTTTCGCTGATGCCGCATGGGAACGCAGGGTTCCTCGGCTCGTTCGGTGGCTTCGGCACCACGTCGTCACAACTGACGGAGTTCGCTGGCCTCGCTGGTTTCGACTTGTTCGACACCGGCGCCGGGGACGGGAGCGGCTCCTCGTCGGAGGCGCCTGCTGCTCCGGCGTCCTTTACCGCTCCCTTCTCCGGGCGCGGGAACACGGCTGTCCTGCGGCCGCTGGACACCTTCCCGCCGCTGGGCGCGCAGCCGACGCTCTTCCAGAAGCGCGCGCTCCGGCGTAATGCCGGCGAAGAGGACGACGACAAGAAGCGTAAGATGGCGACGGCTGTGAGCTCTTTGTCTGCTGGGTGTGACGCGGTACTCGACGACGTCGATGAGGACGTCGTGAGCATTGACGCGTCCGGGATGAATTACGACTCGGAGCCGGAGGACGGGAGGGGCGTCGAGGAGAGCGTCAGGAAAGAATCGAACGCCAACAGCACGGTGACCGGCGGCGGCGTCGAGACGGAAGGTAAGGGTAAGAAGAAGGGAATACCGGCCAAGAACCTCATGGCGGAGCGCCGCCGCCGGAAGAAGCTCAATGACCGGCTCTACATGCTCCGGTCTGTCGTGCCCAAGATCAGCAAGGTGAGAAATTCTTCCTCTGCACCTGTATCAGAGTTTCCCAAGTACATATAGAATTTAACACTAATTCAGTACTAGTTCTTGCTTGTATTTGGGTCTAGTAGATTTAGGCAATTTTGAACATCCATACTTGTGATTGAAATGACTATATCACCAAATCTTGATGAATTGTGTGTACTTTACTCGTCTTAAAGGGTGTGGAAAGATAATAATCTGGAGTTATCATCGAGCATGGCTACCAATGTTAACGATATGCTATTATTTGTGAGCTTGAGTATAGGTTCCGTGGTACTCTTTGTCGTAGTTGATTCGTCGTCTCATATGCAATTGTATGTTTAGATTGTGGATGAACACAGGCTTTGTAAGGTTTGTGTGACATCTACAGAAACTGTAGCTCCTAGTCTATGTGTTGTCCATAGATACTCCTTAGAGGACCAAATCTTCAGTTTGACCTCAACTCATGTTAACTCTAGAGCACTATATCTTCTTTACTTGGCATCACCGTAATTCTACTTTTTTAGAAAGCCTATCATATTTCTCATTCCCAGAGGAATTAAAATAATGTAATTTTAGTTATTAGCAGTTTCTAGGTATATGAAATTCTATTTATTGGAGGAATTAAATCAGCGTGCTTTTTTTACTGGTTATCGCTAGGTATATGAATTCCTATTTCTTGGAGGAATTGATTACTAATTTTTTTACTGGTTATCCAGACATATGGATTTCTAATTCTCGGACGAATTAAATCAGCATAGTAGTAAATGCAATCCCTATGCTTGAGTTGTACTACAATTAAATCACTGTCAATCGTATGCTCTGTCTCTGCTGCCTCTTGTTCAGTTTCCTCATTGTAGAAATAATTAAATAATAAAACTAATGACTTATATCACTGTTTTCTTATATGCAAGTATTCGTCTAGAGTTGTGGACGCACGCCAGTTTCAGGAATTTGTTATATAATCATACATTTTAGCCTTGTGTTATTTGTTATCACACTCCTTGGTCTGGCTACTTTTGTAGTTTAGTATCTACAGTCCAATTCTTCTGGTTAGCTTGTACCGATGTTATCTCTATCTATATGGCATGACCATAATTTTAGCTTTTTTTATGAAGGCTACCGAATTTACATTTCTTGAAGTAAACAATTAGCAAAAATCTATTTCATAGTTATTGCTTGTTGTGCGAGTCAAATACGACTGCTGTCCATGAGTTGTACTACCGACAAATTTCTGCCAGATTTGCAGCTGTTTCTGCTGCATATTGTTCAGTTTCTTGTCCATTGCCAGAGGTGTAGACAGATAGCAAAAAAACAAAGTTATAAATAGTGATTACTCTAGTACCTTGGTGTCGTCGTAAAAAATGCAAAGGAAACTACTGGAGGCTATCGTACATCATGGGGCAGTTGAAAAGACGTCAATTACATTAATTTATAATAATAATATAGAAGATGTGCCATATATTTTACTACCAGTGTATAGTTTCAATAAGAAGAGCCTTTTAATTTCGTGGTGTGTCGAAAAATGCACGAGTTTTTTTGAGCCGAAAAAGAGTATGAATAAGGTGTACCGTTTATTTTCGCTGTTTCTATATTGAATATTACCATTAGTATTTTTTTAATAGAACTCACCCTGAGAAAGAATGGTACTTCTGTCACTATGTGTGCACAATTAACCAATTATCCTTTATTTCATGACTGGCTAATGTACTGATATATATGGTTGCCATTGCTAGATGGACAGGGCTTCTATTCTTGGTGATGCAATCGAGTACCTGAAGGAGCTCCTGCAAAAGATCAATGATCTTCAGAATGAGCTGGAGCCATCTCCCTCCACTTCCTCACTGCCTCCAACACCTACAAGCTTCCACCCTCTGACTCCAACATTACCCACATTGCCATCGCGCGTGAAGGAAGAGCTTTGCCCGAGTGCATTGGCAAGCCCTACTGGTCAGCAACCAAGCGTAAGTACCTCTGAATTTCATTTAAGCAGTTGGTATCTTCAGATGAGCTAAACTGACTGGGTATCGTAGAAATTTCTGCCACTTGACAGGATGTGCTAATGTTTAACTAGCAGTAGACACAAGTCAGCTAAAAGTGTAACGGATTGACGTATCCATTAGTTTATGTAATCACTTGCATACCTGATGGACTCACTTATGTGTTCTTTTTTATGTGCAAAAGGTTGAGGTTAGGCTTCGGGAAGGTCGGGTTGTCAACATCCACATGCTGTGTGCTCGCAGGCCTGGTCTTCTGCTTTCTGCCATGAAGGCGATCGAAGCCCTTGGTCTGGATGTGCAGCAAGCTGTTATCAGTTGCTTCAATGGCTTCGCCTTGGATGTCTTCAAGGCTGAGGTAATGACAAGCCATGTTTCTGAAAGTGTGAAAAGTAATACTCTGTGCCACTAAAAAGTCACTCAACTGTAACTGACGATCGCTTTGTTTTTCACATCAGCAATGCAAGGATGGCCCTGGTCTTCAGCCTGAGGAAATCAAGACAGTTCTGTTGCAATCTGCCGGGTACCATCCCATGATCTAGAACCGGAGAGCCCAGACAACTGCAAAGAACAGTGTAGCTAAAATAGAAGCAACTTCATCATTCAGTAACCTGCTCAGAGGCAATTTTATCTGCCAGTCTTTACTTAAGAGCCCAAAATAATGTCAGTAATCTGTTATTAGTACCTTGCATTTTGTTAAAAGCGTATGCCTGTTGTTACCTTAGTACTTCTCAGTACATGCATGGTTTCATCCTGTGTAAGTCTGAACAAGAATCTCGTCGTAAAACATTTTCCAGTGATATGTCTTTTTGATTGCTTACATAATATGTGTCATCTGTGTGTGGTTGCTGTGGGCTTCAATTTGGTTTATAGAAGCCAAAAGATTCAGTTGCTGAATCGTAGTACTAACCAGTAACAGACTGGGAGTGGTTCAGGCCGGTAGTTATTGAAACAAGAGACAGGCAGGCAAAGTGGTTACTGACTTACTGAACCCAAAAACAACGTCTTCACTGCAGCCTGTCACTAGCAGGGCTGGATTTGGCTGGTTTCTAATGAAAGCTCCGTAAGAATGAAAATGGTAAGGTCACAAATACATTCGAGGGTGTGTTTGGTTATCCGTAGTCATTTCAGGCGTCTCGGCAACATGGTTAAGACTTAAGATGAGTCAGACCTGACTGAGACGGGCTTTGGGTTATGTTCTGTGGTTTGTTTGGTTGCTCACAATGGCACAATGGACTTGGCTGTCTGCAATTCGCCGTTTCGGCTTGTTTCGTGCAAGAGCTGATCGTTTGGTTATATGCATTGCTCGTGGTAGGGTAACATTTTCGGCTGAGTGGTGAGCGTACCAATCACTCGATCAAGAATATCAACACAGAAGTTGATAATGATGAAGGTGATGATCCTAAAGTTTTTACCCGATCTTTCATAGCGAGTTAACCAAATAGCAATCCTTCCAATTACGGGTTTGATCCATGCAATCTGAAGGTGAGGAACGAATCCAACACACAACGTGATGATGATCAGCACGCCTCACATCACGGTACGATAATCCTTGATAACGCAATAACCTTCATGCAATCATCTCTTTGTTCGATAAGCGGCAACACCGTTCCTAGAGCAATGATACACAACGGTGAACATAATGTTCAAAACTCAATCTAAAACTCAACCTTCCCCTAATATTGAGACAACCCTTTGTTTATATAGGACAAACGGGTAGGGATCAGCCTACAATGAAAGAAAAACAAACCTATAGCCCACCTTGAACACAAAATAAGTCAGAATCAAACCCTAAAACCGACCTAAAAATGAGAGATGGTCTAAGCCTAGCACAGTTTCATGGCTGCAACAAATTCATTATTCAGTTCGATAATGTGCAAGTCGTCAAGATGATGAATGATGGTGGTTTCTCTGCAACTTCTTCAGCAGCCATCTTTGATGATTGTAGGATTCTTTCTTCTGGTTTGAGGGCGATCAAGTTTGAACACGGCTTGAGGGCGATCAAGTTTGAACATTGTAACAGGGATGCTAATGAGTTCGCTCATGAGCTAGTTAGATATTACTTTGCTAAAAGTGTGATTGTTTTTGGGACGATGATCCCCTAATTTTATTTTACCTTAACTCATAAATGATGTAACTGTGGATAGTCCTATTAAGTTTTCCTCCCTAACCTAGCCGCTTGCCAAAGATGCCACCAGGGAGGCGACTTTTTTTTCCTCCCATCTCCGCCGGCGAGGGTGTTGGTCCCCTTTCCCTCCGCTTGCTGCTTCAGCGGCAAGAGGGAGGGGAGACCTGATGTCTACTACGTGCTTCTATTCCTATAGATAGTGTTGGGTCTCCAAGTGCAGAGGTTTGTAGGACAGCAGCAATTTTCCCTTAAGTGAGTAACCCAAGGTTTATCGAACTCAGGGAGGTAGAGGTCAAATGTATCCCTCTTAAGCAACCCTGCAATTAAGATACAAGAAGTCTCTTGTGTCCCCAACACACCTAATACAATTGTCAGTTGTATAGGTGCACTAGTTCGGCGAAGAGATAGTGAAATGCAAGTGATATTGATGGTAACAAGTGGTATTTGTAATCTGTAATAAAAATGGCAGCAAGCAAACATGCAACAAAAGTGACTAGAAACGGTGTTCCGATGATTGGAAACAAGGCCTAGGGATCATATTTTCGCTAGGGATCTCTCTCAACATGTTAGCACAACTGAAAGCAAGTAAGTGCTACTAGGAACTATCCTCCTCCTTGATAAATCAAGGGTACTATGCGTAGGGCTACAAAAGCACACCTCAAAGTCTGAGTAAACAAACACCACATTTCCACAAAGAATAATCCATGGCAAATATCACTCTAGAAAATTTATCATCCAAAGAGTCACACACGCCACCCACACGGTCACCAAGGTTTTGTGTTGTCAACAATAACTCCGGAAATTATACTAGGTAAACCAATTGAGTAGCATAACATTACATAAGAATTCAGCGGTACTAACAATGCTCACGATCACATAAAGATCACACCATGGGAGAGAGAGATAACCACATAGCTACAATAGAGCCCTAAGCCCCGATGAAGGACTACGCCCGACGCATCATGGGAGGCAGCAACGTCGATGAAGATGGCTCCGGGGGCAATTCCCAATCCCGGTAGGGTGCCGGAACAGAGACTTATGTCCCCCGAATTAGGGTTTTTGGTGGCGGCGGAGCTCGGAAGTGTTTCTGGAGAAAACCTTCGATGTCCTGACGTTTTTAGGTCAGGAGAGAATATATAGGCGAAGAGGCGATGCGAGACGGTGGATGAGGCGGCAAGGTGGGACCCATGCGCGGCCAAGCCTGTGTCGCGCCTGGGTGCCTCCTGGGGGCTGTGGGCCCCTCCCGGACTTGTCCTTCTGGCTCCCGGGGTTTTCTGGCGAAATAGAATTTCTGTAATTTTTTGGGAATTTGCCGAGCACTTTGGATTTTGGACCTTTTCTGCAATGCACAGACATAATAAACAGAAACTGGCACTTGTCAATAGGTTAGTCCAATAAAATATGCCAAAATGATATAAAAATATAATAAACACATGTGGCATTTGATATAAAACAAGCATGGAACATAAAAAATTACAGATACGTCTGGGACGTATCAGCATCCCCAAGATTAATTCCTGCTCGTCCTCGAGTAGGTAAATGATAACAGAATAATTTTTGAAGTGACATGCTACCAACATAATATTGAATGATTTCTCAGGTTTGCACTGTACGGATTAGAATGGTGAGTTATATTTATATTTTGCTTAAGCCAGCTCTCGGCAAATTCAAGTGAGCACGTAATCCATCCTCACGAAAGGGGGAGGAAAATGGCCTTGCTTGTCACAAAATATATCTAGCTTGTCTTTGACTGTTTCCTCTTGAGCTTAAAAACAGAGACACAAAAGGGAAAATTTTGAACATTTAAAGATAGCACATGAAAATTTACTTGGAGTGGCAAGTAAATACCACATGTAGGTAGGTATGGTGGACACAAATGGCAAAAATATTTGGCTCAGGGATTTGGATGCACGAGAAGTATTCCCTCTCAGTACGGAATTTTTGGGCTTAGCAAGATATCAAGCAAACACACAACATCAACTTGGTCAGAGATGACTAAATGATATACATTAAGCAAAACCACTAGACTTCACACCGTCTACCTTGTTAGCCAAACCAACTCTTTGTAAAAAGAATATCTAGACTTTGAGAGCTACCAAGCAGGACAAACATCATAATTTTAAAGCTTCAAGACAGTTCTTTACTAATCTATTTTTACTAGATGTTCCATAAGTTTAATCATTAAATCTATTTCATATCTCTAAACAATTGACAAGTATCAAATATTCAAAGACAATGATCTACAAGATTATGCAAGCACTTTTCTCACTTCCTACATGATAATTTCCATTCAACCAAACACCAATCAACCTATTTGAAACAAAACTAAAGGGTGAAACCACAAGGCAAAACTTCCTAACTACAAAAGCTAACAACTCTAAACAAGAGATGCATGAAAAACAAGAGCTAGAGGCAACAATAATAAAAGTTAAACACTCAACACATATAAGTGAAGAACAGGAGTGTTCAATAAAAAAGCGGAGCGTGTCTCTCTCCCAAACAAGCATGCAAGGATTCCAATTTATTGCAAAGACCAGAGAACAAAACACAAACAAACTGAAAGTAAAAACAACTGACGCTCCAAGAACAGCACATAATGTGTGAAGGGATAAAAATATAGTACCATGAGTAAAACCGATGATTGTTGATGAAGAAGGGGATGCCTCCCCAAGCTTAGACGCTTGTGTCTTCTTGAATATTTCAGAGGAGGGTCCATGGGGAGCCTCCCCAAACTTAAGCTTTTATCCCTTCTTGATCTTCATTCATCACCTTGCACTGGATACTTGAAAACTTACTTCACGCAAAACTTGTAGCAACTTCATTAGAGGGGTTAGTCCACAAAAACAATATCTTCCTTCAGTTCCAAAACACAAATCATGAACTTATTTTTTTAAAACATTAGCTACTGTCACAAAGGTCTAAGTAAAGCTCTTGACCACAAAAGAACTTCACTTTGCCTGTGAAAGAAGCAATGCAAAACTAAGGACAGAATCTGTCAAAAACAGAACAGACTGTAAAGATGAATTTTTTCGGGGTACTTCTGGACCTCAAAAAAGAAAACTCAAAACTAGATAAAGGTAGACAAAACCCTTATGCTTGCTGTATAAAATTGGCAGCCACATATGACATTCTCTGATCTTTTGGATTTTCAAACAGTGAAAAACAGAAATCTGTTTCTGGACAGCAAAATCACCAATTAGTCTTCCTCTATTTAGAGGCTATTATTGGCACCAAAAACCAAAACAAAAAGATACAAGGGAGTATTTATAGAAGTAACATCACCCAAAAAAAGAACAACCCAAAAAGAAACAGAAGGTAAAGATAGGTTGCCTCCCATAAGCGCTTTTCTTTAACGCCTTTTAGCTAGGCAAAAAGATTTTAATGATGCTCTCATAAGAATAAGAGTTGAAATAAAAGAGAACATCATGAAGCAAATATCAAACACATTTAAGTCTGACCCTCTTCCTATGCATAAGAATCTTGTAAGAAAATAAATCATTGAAGCACAAAGTGACTAGCATAGGAAGGCAAAACAAATGCAACTTCGCAAACTTCAACATGAAGAGAGGGAACCGAATTTTATTGAGATATTTAGAACCATGTTCCCTCTTTCATAAAAACTTTCAGTAGTATCATAAGTAAAATCCACAATATAACCATCACTTGAAGCATTCTTATCATGATCCATATGCATAAAAGTATTAATATTCTCCACATAAGCAAAATCTTTCTTATTAGTAACAATGGGAGTAGGATCATCATAAAGAACTTGAACATGATAAACCAATTGTATATTATAAGGATGGTTTTTGGTAGGGAAGTGATTTTCCCTTCATAATTATGACAAGTTCCATAAGGATGATTATAATTATTCTCTATGGCATAATTATCATCACAATAATTATCAAAGACTGGAGGCATAGTATCATCATAAACAAGGGATAGTTATCTTTCCAAGCATATATATTTGCAAACATGTCATTATCATTTTAAATGGCACAAGAGGTTTCAAAAATATGATCATTTATAGCAAAAGGATTCTCAAACCCCTCATCCCCAAGCTTAGAGCTTCCATATTATCATTAGAAACAACATGGATAGTACCAATAGTATAGCAATTACTAATGTCATCATTTTCAAAATTGGAGCCAAAAATATTTTCAAGATCATAAGTAGTGCTATTTTCCCAATCATGATCATTACAATAAGTAATAGGCATATAATCATCTTCAATAGTGCAAACATATTTAGTTTCAAGATAATAATGAACACAATCAAGTGAATCATCTTCAATAAATTTTGATTTAGACTCACTAGGAACAACCATGAAAGGAGCAACATGCTTGGGGGGTGATACCGTTTCCTCTCTCGTTTTCCTCCTTTTCTTCTTCTTCTTTATCTTTGCCACTTTAGGAGAGAGAGGTTTGAAAGGAAGCTTCACGACATAACCTGGTTTATCATTAGAAACAATAGGGGAAACTTGGGAAAATTTCTCCCTTTCGTTAGTGGCAACATAAGAAACATTTTTCCTTTCATACTTTGGTAAAGTTCCATTCTTTCTAATTTTTTCTATGTAAGCATTTTCGCAAAATTTCACAACACAATAGAGATGGCATTCCCGCAGAGTGTTATTTATCCCGAAAGCACTCATATCTAACAAAGAAGTTTTTTCTGATAACTCCTCACACCCCAAAAATAAAGCAAGTTCATCATAAATATTAGAAGTGATTGTTTCATCACAAAAGGGACTTACTTTTCTATCATCAAAATGTCAGCATTGGAAATTAAAATGGCCCTCTTCATTGCAAAGATCACAAATAAGAGCATAAAGGTCACAAACCTTTTTAGCAAAATCACATAAATTCATATTCCAAGTGCTAGTTATTTCATGCTTATGTTGCTTACAATATTTCCCTTCTTCAATCTGAGTCTTTTCACAGGGTCTAAGAGTTCCACAAAAATTGACATGCTTATAAGAAATATTATTTTTAGAAATTTGAGCATGTCTATTGCAATCATTAGTAACAATTTCATTTCCTATGCAAACATATTTGAAAGGTTCATGATATTTGTCCCACTTTTCTTTAGGAATATTAATATGAGAAGCAAAAGTTCTATAAAAATCAACACAAATTTGAGAATCAAGTCCAAACTTAGCACTAAACGTATTAAACATATCTGTTTCAACAAAGGACTTAATGTAATCATACTCGTAATTTATACCTGACTCTTCACCTTTATCAATCTCCCAGTTTTCAGTGTTGTGTTGAATTCTTTCAAGAAGATCCCATTTAACTTCAATCTTCTTACTTGTGAAAGAACCCTCAGAAGAAGCATCTAGAAAATCCTTGTAATGACCTCGAAGTCTTGCATAAAAATTAGTAATAATTATCACCTTGGGGAAGCCATGGTTCAGACATTTGAGAATTAATGCTTTCAGTCTTCCCCAAGCTTGAGCGATACTTTCTCCGTCATGAGGCCAAAAATTATAAATGTAATTCCTATCTAGATGTATTTCATGAAGAGGATAAAATTTAGAGTAAAAGAGAGATTCAAGTTTTTTCCAATCTGAATGCTGAGAATTGTCCAGTAGCTCATACCACTCCTCTGCATTGTCTTTTAGTGACAATGGAAATAATTTCGTCATGATTTCTTCTTGCGATAATCCTGCAACCTTAAACAACTCACAAAGTTCTGTAAGTTTCAACAAGTGAGCACTTGGATGGACTGATCCATCTCCTGCATAATGATCATCCAACTCTTTCAACAATTCCCATAGGAATTTCAAAAGGAATACTTTCAGTAGGTGAACTGAAAATATCACATGCATCATTACAATTATCAGCTATGGGAGACATAGTTTTATCAAAGCAAATTTCTTCCTCAAAGCTTGGGGAACTAAAAATATCATATTCATCAAAACCATCTTTCCCAAGCTTAAAGTCTTTCTTAGCATTAGCAATAGTGGTGTTCAAAGAATTTATAGTAATAACATTGCTATCATCATGCAAATAATTTTCCATAGGTATATTAAACGAAACACTTTTCGTAGGTGGAGGACCCCTCGCTGCCTCAAGAGCAGCGAAAAGGATGTCTCCAAACGTAGAATCAAATTCAGAAGGCTCCATAATAAAGTAACAAAACAAAAACAGCGCTAGCCTAACTAGTGAAATAAAAACAAGAAACAAAAAGATAAAATTGCAAGATCCAAAGAAGATACCTTCAAGCGCTCACCTCCCCGGCAACGGCGCCAGAAAAGAGCTTGATGTCTACTACGCGCTTATATTCCTATAGACAGTGTTGGGCCTCCAAGTGCAGAGCTTTCTAGGACAGAAGCAATTTTCCCTTAAGTGAGTAACCCAAGGTTTATTGAACTCAGGGAGGTAGAGGTCAAAGGTATCCCTCTCAAGCAACCCTGCAATTAAGATACAAGAAGTCTCTTGTGTCCCCAACACACCTAATACAATTGTCAGTTGTATAGATGCACTAGTTCGGCGAAGAGATAGTGAAATGCAAGTGATATGGATGGTAACAAGTGGTATTTGTAATCTGTAATAAAAATGGCAGCAAGCAAACATGCAACAAAAGTGACTAGAAACGGTGTGCTGATGATTGGAAACAAGGTCTAGGGATCATACTTTCGCTAGGGATCTCTCTCAACATGTTAGCACAACTGAAAGCAAGTAAGTTCTACTAGGAACTATCCTCCTCCTTGATAAATCAAGGGTACTATGCGTAGGGCTACAAAAGCACACCTCAAAGTCTGAGTAAACAAACACCACATTTCCACAAAGAATAATCTATGGTAAATATCACTCTAGATAATTTATCATCCAAAGAGTCAAACACGCCACCCACACTGTCACCAAGGCTTTGTGTTGTCAACAATAACTCCGGAAATTATACTAGATAAACCAATTGAGTAGCATAACATTACATAAGAATTCAGCGGTACTAACAATGCTCACGATTACATAAAGATCAAACCATGGGAGAGAGAGATAACCACATAGCTACAGTATAGCCCTCAGCCCCGATGAAGGAGTACTCCTGGCGCATCATGAGAGGCAGCAACGTCGATGAATACGGATCCGGGGGCGATTTCCAATCCCGACAGGGTGCCAGAACAGAGACTTATATCCCCCGAATTAGGGTTTTTTGTGGCGGCGGAGCTTGGATGCATTTCTAGAGAAAACCTTCGATGTCCTGACGTTTTTAGGTAAGGAGAGAATATATAGGCGAAGAGGCGATGTGAGACGGTGGACGAGGCGGCAAGGTGGGACCCACGCGCGGCCAAGCCTGGGCCGCGCCTGGGTGCCTCCTAGGGGCTGTGGGCCCCTCCTGGACTTGTCCTTCTGGCTCCTAGGGTTTTCTGGCGAAATAGAATTTCTGTATTTTTTTTGGGAATTTTCCGAGCACTTTGGATTTTGGACCTTTTCTGCAATGTACAGACATAATAAACAGAAACTGGCACTGGGCATCTTTTCAATAGGTTAGTCCAATAAAATATGACAAAATGATATGAAAACATAATAAACACATGTGGCATTTGATATAAAACAAGCATGGAACATCAAAAAAATATAGATACGTCTGGGACGTATCAGGACCCCGTTCCTATGTTCTGGCCTAGTAGTTAGGGTTTGGGTCTGTCTGCTATGGTGCGTCATTGGGGTGGTAGGAGCGATGTCCGGGCAAATAAATCTGGCTCAACTGTACTCCCACACCGGCGGCGACCTTCACAGCGACGTCTTGGAGTTGATGGCAACGTGTGTTGCTCGATCCTTCAGATCGGTGGCTTGGTTTTCTCGTCGTTCTTCAGATCTGGCGAGATTAGTTTCTCCTTGTGTCGCTGGTGTTTGTGGTTATCCACGTTGGCGCTGGCGGGCGGGGCGAGGTGGTTCTTCTGGAGCGAGAATGTCGGTCCGGAGGTGGTGGATCTGTCGTTCTTCTCCGACTGCATCGATGGATGCGACAGATCTTGGTCCAAGACAGCACGGGGACGTCCCCCGATCGACGTGCCACATTGACATGTGCCTCGCTGCTTGCAGCAGGCCTATTCATCGACTCACAAAGCCTCGTTGGCGACGGTGCTTTCTCGTATCTTACAATGGTGGAGATTCGGCGTCTCTTCCGGCGCTGGAGTTGGGCGGTGGCCGCTCGCTACGGAGGATGCAGGAAACCATAGGGATCATTTTGTATTTCTCGATCTCTTAGGTTTTTATCTGCAAATTCAGGATAATCATATTATCACGGTCTGTCTTTTAGTTTCCACATATGTTGCTTATTGTAACTTTTTTCGATTAATGAAATATGCAGGTTCTCTCAAAAAAAAATAATGTAACTGTGTTTGATAATCAATAAAGTGCGCAAAATGACTTTTCTAACAAACAAGAAAAGGACCCGATGACATATGAGAGCAACTCCAGCGGCCCATTTTCCTCGTAGTCGCCCCCCCCAGCCCCCCCCCCCCCCCCCAGGCCTCATTTTTCGCCGGATTTGGGCCAAATTTTATCCGGCGTCCCAGGCCGAACCCAGCGCGCCGGGTTCCGCCTGGGGGCACCGGCAAAAGGGAAAAGCCATGAGGGCCAGCCCTGTCGGCGAGAGTACGCACATACCCCACCAAAGATTCGCCCCATTCCTTGTTTCCCTCCCCCCGCCGCAGGCACCACCTCCGCCCTTCCGCCGCGAACGCGCCGCCAGAATAGGCCACCAACCACCGCGACGACACGCCCTACCGAATCCCCCCCCACCCCCATCCGCCGCTGCTCTAGTTTTCGAGGTGAATCGCCGTCGCGATCAAGCTTCGCGCCCACCCTGCCCGCGAGGTGTTCGACCTTTTGCTTGAGATGGACTCCGACGACGAGGAGATGCTCGCCGCTCTGATGGAAGAGGAAGCCGACGGTGCCGCCGCCGACGACGAAGAGCACTTGCAGATGCTCGCCTGTCTGGCCAGCCTTTACGCCAAAGCGCGGCCGAAGCGCGGTGGCTCGGCACCACATCGCCAAAAGAGCAAGCAACGACAGCGTGCCGAAGGCTATTGCATGTTGTACGCCGACTACTTTGCCGACGATCCATTGCACGGCGAGAAGACATTTCGACGCCGTTTCAGGATGAACCGGAAGCTCTTCCTCAAGATTGTGCATGGCGTCCGAGAGTTCGACAGGTACTTCGTTTGTAAGAAGGATTGCACCGGCACGGTTGGATTTTCCTCGCTCCAGAAGTGCACGTTCGCTTTGAGACTGCTTGCATACGGAGCTCCAGCTGATTCGCAGGATGACTATCTGCGCATGGCCGAGTCCACCGTGCTTGAGTGTTTGTACAGGTTCTGCAGAGCCGTAGTAGGAGCGTTTGGACCTGAATATTTGCGAACACCCACTGCGGAAGACACTGCTCGGATCCTAGCCGAGAATGAAGCAAGAGGATTTCCTGGAATGCTAGGAAGCATCGACTGCATGCATTGGCAATGGAAAAACTGTCCATTTGCTTGGCAGGGGATGTACAAATGGCACAAAGGCGGTTGCAGTGTCGTACTTGAGGCAGTGGCTTCGTATGATACCGGGATTTGGTATTCCTTCTTTGGAATGCCAGGATTTAACAACAACATCAACGTCCTGCAGTGCTCTAATGTCTTCGCCAAGCTTGTTGAAGGTAATGCTCCCCCGGTGAATTTCGAGATCAACGGGCACCATTACAACAAGGGATACTACCTGGCAGATGGAATCTATCCAAAATGGTCCACACTTGTGAAGACTGTCTCAAACCCTGTGCCGAAGACGGCTCAAGCTTGGTATGCCAAGTGCCAGGAGGCTTGCAGGAAGGATGCCGAGCGGGCATTTGGTGGGCTGCAAGCTCGATTTGCTATTGTCCGGTATCCCGCTATGACCTGGTCGAAAGATCAGATGTGGGAGGTGATGAATTGTTGTGTGATATTGCACAACATGATCATTGAGAGCGAGCGGAAGAATCTAGTGGATGAGAAGGAGAAGAAGGTGCCATACTTCAGACAGGGTCCTCTCGTGAGCGAGGATCCAGAGGAGAGCTGGCGTCTGCCTGTACCGGGATTATGGACTGCCTTCCTTGCAAAGCGTCAGGAGATCCGAGACCCAATAGTTCATCACCAATTGCAGCAAGATCTGGTGGAGCACCTGTGGAGGCGCAAAGGCGATGTCTAGGTTTATGTATTTTATCTTAAAAAACTTGTTTTAAAATTTATGATTTGTTAAACTATTTGTCATAATTTTTCGCCGAATTATTTGATACAAATGATAAATTTACTTTAGAAATAATGAATTTGCTATAAAAATAAGGTTCGTCGACCAAAACTCGCAAAAAAAACGCCGGGTTGGGGGGACGCGACTGGGAATCGGCGTGTCCCCAGGCCGAGTTTTTCCGCCGGAGGCCCCCGAGCGGGCCAAAAAAATGCTGGCAATTCGGCCTTGGGGGCCAACGACTGGAGTTGCTCTGAGTTGTTTCCCACGAAGAAGCACCCACGGACGGTTAAGATTGTTGGAAGATCCAATCGACCATTTCCCCATTTCCAATCAGGCACGCGCGGCTGCTGCCATGACGAGGAAGGGTCCATCGAGATAGTATCCGGTGGAAACCAAGTTTCGGTGAAAACCGGTGAAAACCACAAAAAAAACATGTTTAAAAATTCTGAAAAATTCTCAACAAAAATGCATCACGTTGTGATAGTAGGATTCTATAGGCATGCGAATTTTCAAGTTGAAATTCAAGAAACTTTAGGAGTCATGAAAATGACAAAATCAGCAATGAATAGTGCAGCTACTATTCATTTTGCCACTATTTATTTCTGAATTTATTATTTTCATATCTCTTAAAGTTTTTTGAGTTTCAACTTGCAAATTTGCAGGCCTATAGAACTCTGTTTTCCCAATATAATGCATTTTTATTTAGAATTTTTTAAAACTTGTAATTATGTTTTTATGGTTTTCATTGGTTTACATCGAAACTTGTTTCCACATGATATTTTCTGGGCTCCATCTACCAGGATTGTTCACCCCACGCCGAAACGCCGTTCGAAATCACGAAACCAGATTCACAGACACAGGAGCGAAATGTACAAAATCTGCCCGAGATCAAGGCACCCCATATTCACACATCGATTAAATGCAAAAGCCTTTTTTTTGCCACACAAATAAAATCCATCCTCGTGTTCGTGTCATTTTTAACTACTATACCCTACTGCTCCTGCAGTTCTTCTCCGCATCATCCAGATCGCTACAGCCACTCCCCAGTCCCACTCCACCACCATTGACGCTGCTCCCGCCATCTCTGTGGCTACCGGTGCGGCCGTTGTTGTAGAAGCACACCACCTTGCACTTCACCACGCCGGCGCCGGCGACGTACACGTGGAACCCCGGCGCCACCATCATCTTCACGCTGACGGGCTCCAGCCGCCCGGCGCGCGCGGCCGCGGCGTCCTCCATGAACCGCGAGTCGAAGCGCGCGCCGCGGTCCACGCGCACGACGGGCAGCGGCGGGTGGACGGACCGCGCCAGGAGGCGCACCCCCCACACGCCCTTGGCCGCCAGGAAGAAGGCCTGCAGCAGCGGCTCCGGCCACGGGCGCGCGCGCGCCCACCCGAGCGAGGACACCACCTCGCTCATCTTGGCGTCGCAGAACCGGCTGAGCCCCTCGCTGTAGTGCTTGGTGCCGTGGAGGAGGACCTCCTCCCATGTCAGCGCCGCCACGGCGTGGTACGCGGCGAGGTTGGCCTCGCACCGGCCCGCCGGGTCCGCGGTGTGTACGTCGCCGTCGGTGTCCAGCTCGAAGTCCGCGTGGAAGGCGCGGTTCAGGAAGCTCTCGAGGCTCGGGCCCGGGCTGGCCGGGCTCCGCAGGTGGGTGGAGAGCGCGCGCGTGAGGTTCCGCACCGTGGCGCGCGCCGTGGAGACGGCGCGGAGGAAGGACTCGACGGGGAAGACGGCGGCGGCGGACGGCGTGGGGAGCACGCGCGCCTCGAGGAGCGCGAGCTTGCGCTCCAGCTCGGCGAGGGAGTGCTTCAGGCGCGCGGTCTCCTCCACCGCGTCGTCCCGCGTCCGCGTGGCCGCGGCGAGCCGGCGCGAGAGGTCGGACGCGGCCAGGCGCCACTGCTCGCCGCCGTCGCCCTCCGACGCCGCCGAGGCCGAGGTCGTCGTCGTGGACGGCGACGAGCGCGGGGTGGACCGCCGGGTGAGGGAGACGAACAGCGAGCGGATGACGGCCCCGGGGGACGCCGGCGCCTGGGCCCGCTGCGGCTTGAAGCGGCAGTCGGAGCAGGACACGGCCGCGACGTACGCCGCCGTGTCGGCCGCGCCGCCCTCGCTCCGCCCGCGCCGCGGCGTCTTCTTCCCGCCGTGGAGCGGCGTCGCCGAGTGCGCGTACTTCTGGTCCACCTTCTCCGAGGCCGTCGTCGCGGCACCACCAGCACGCTGCTTCGCGTCGGACACCTGCGCAGGCATTGCGGCTCGCGGCTAAGCAAAGCAGCGGCTAGCTAGATCGAAGAACAGAGACGTGTCGGAAGCAGACTTACCGCGGAATTGAAGGTAGGGGAAGGGGACGGCGACGACACCATTGCTACGGACGGATCGATCGAGCTGACTCTATGCTGCTGGAGAGAGTGCCGCTAGTCCACCACTACAAACAATGGCCGCTTTTGGGTGGGATCGGACGCTAGCTAGGATAGCGTAGGGAGGAGTTTCTCGGGTTGCCTTTTGCCTCGCGGTGGTGGCGGCTGGCGAGGCGACAGTGCTGCGGTGGTGCGCTGTTGGTTGCCTGCCTGCCTCTGTACGTGTACGGGTGACGACTGACGACGTCTTTTTTTTCACGGGGGCGGACGAGAGGTAGAGGACGACGCGGGCGGGACATGAATGCCGGTCAGTTCGGGTCGTTGGTGCCGCGTTTAATGCGCCCCCATCTCATCCCCCCTCTGGACCATCTCTCTCTTCCCTCTCTCGATCGATTTATCCTCTTCCTCTTCTCAGATTTTCCATTTGTGACTTTGTGAATCCCACTGGCTCTCCGGCGGCAGAAAAAGCTCTTGCGCGGCCGCTCCACATTTGTCAGTTTCTCCCGATAGATCGTACGTTGTACTGCCGGAGATCACCTCGAGCCAACAGGCGAGTTTTAAAACGGAGGAGAGTTCCTTCCTCACAACATTTTCGTCCTCTAGAACTCAAAGAGAGAGATACTCGTATCGTATTCACTGCGCAAATTGGAGTGTTTCATGAGTATTTGGAGAGGCACATTAAGAGCGGTCGGCGGGTTGGGCAGGACACCATAAATCCGGACATCGACCCATCTGGACCGCCCCGCACGCTTGAATATGAATCGAGAATCCAGACGTGGCCCGAGGTCCGTGTGTTGGAACTCAATGTCTCAGATCGCGTCTTGTGATGACACAGAGATGTTGCCAGGCCAGAGAGACGCCGATCAAAGCTTTCCCGCGTCTCTCGTCGCATCAGTGCAGCCGCAGGCGACGTCTGCCGGTGACTTCTGCATCCAGGGGACGGGACGTGATACGTCTGAGAACTGAAGTCAAAGAAACCCTGCTCGTTCAGACCGGATGATGACCAACGTACCCAAGCCCACCGAGCTCATACTCCTTCAGACTTCAGAGCTATCCTTTGCTAGGATCGATCACGATTCATAGGACTTTGAATTGTGGACGATGTCATGTCGATTCGATCGAATAGTTAGCAGATGGAAGCAGCTGTGGTTGTCCGCCATTAAACGGCCTGCGGACTTTGCAGGTGAGATGCGTCAAGGTAACGAGACTGACTAGCATCTCGTTTTCTGCCGGCCGGCGTGCGTGACCATGCATGAGTCCCTGACTGAACGAGACAACACTGACCAGGTCCAAGAATCAAAAGGTTCTTAAACTTTTGAAGTTAACTCGTCCGGTACCGGGACGGCGTGCCCCTGAAGGTGACAATATAGAGGGCTCGGGAGTCGGCGTCAAGCGGTTGTCGATCACCATTGCCGCCTATCATCCTAGCTAGCAAAAACATCAATAACGAGACACTCCCAGACATCAGCGCATACGAATCGACAGCAAATATACTACTGTACAAGTACAACACATTCTTGCCTCTGGCTGGCACTATACGTACGCATGTCTCTGCCTACCTAGCTTGTTGTATGTATCGCGTATGCCCACGATCGACAGTTGCGTCGTATTATGCAGAGATAGCTACAGGCTACAGTACGTGCCGATCGCAGAAAAATGTGTAGTGCCGATCGACCCTGACCCTGACCGACAACCGACGCAGATCGAGGATCAGCCGACCAGCTGCAAATCCAAGCGGATTAGCAGATCCGTTGGAATTCAAGGCAGCAACGAGATCCAACAAAATTGGTTGGATCGTGCCGCCCGCCCAATCGCCCATCCCGTTTATTACCTGCAAGTTATAGGCGACTACTGCCATGTATGCCGGGTTTACTTTACTCGATGCGCATGGGCTGGACAGCGAGGTGTGGCTGCCTCCGCATGGCCGCGCAGCGACGTACAGGCGTACAGCCCCGTGCGCATCGTTTGGTTTGATCGATCGTCGTAGTAGGCGCCAACCGAACCACCGGTGTTTAATGATGTAGTAAGTGGAGCCGTGGCAGCAGCAAAAATGGGATACGCCTCTCTCATCCCGTATCGTGTGGTATTTCCCTCACGATTTGTTTAGAACTAGATTCGAACGGCGCGGTTTGCCGCGCGGCACATGTTGATTCTTTGAATTTTTTGCCCGTGCTTCCCACAATTTATACAAATTATTAAAAGGATAGTTTATATTCACATATATTTGATCACAGGTCTACAGATTTGAAGGCATATTTTTTTTGCGTATTATGAAATTAATAGTCATAATATCATACAGTAAAGATCTTAAGAGACAGGAAGATCAAATCAATGCCGTAGCACACATAGGAAGTAATATAGAAATTCACAACGCATTCAATTCACAACTGAATATGGTTTGAAAAGATAAAGGAAACTCAAAATATCAATAAGCTAATGTTATGGTAGTTCTAGTGCAAACTGATTAAAGGTCTAAGCCATAAACTCTTGAGTGGCAAGGAAAATGTCTAGTATTAGTAAGAAAAGACCATGCTGAAGGGTGGTGGATCAAATGGTATGTCATCAGAGCAATCTGATGTAGTATTTTTGAGTACATACAGTTGTTACAAATTGTAACCGCGGCTTGCCTCGTGCAAGGTGATATAATGTGGCGGGAAACCATGTTCCAGGCTTCCAGCTGACCAAAGCATAATTCCAAGATATGGTGCTAGTAACATCTGGCTCACCTAAAGATATAGTCTTCCAGTTATTTAACTTATAAAGGCTTTCAGTCTGCTCCTGATGCCAAGTTTCCTGAAACAAAGGCTTGCGCACACATGAATTCGATGAAACCTTCCTGACAAGTATTATGGGCGCCATTTCAATGAAAATATTAGAAATTGCTAACAAACAAATGGCAAGGATGAATTACAATAAGAGACATCATGAGTTTTATTGTACAACAAATATGATCAGCAAGGAAATATGCAGAGGGAGGAAACAGTAAATTAAAAAAAAACTATGAGTAAAAGCGGCACATGTATTTATTCAAGCTCCAAATGTCAAACAAAGTAGATTTCATAAATAGCAGCATTGCAAACATTAATTAGGTGCAGAGACTCCCTCTGGTATGTCATATCCATCCTAGTAGGTTTTTGAAATTTATAGGAAACAATACAATGAAACATGCAGCCTCCTATATCGACCAGAGAAGAAAAGAATCATAATTCCCAAATTCAAACATTAGATATAGCAGAAGCAGCATATGACTCATTTTTCTAAAGATACATGAGAATAATTGGCTCTTTGTTTCTTTGTCAAGAAAGAGCAAGAGACACGAAGAAATGCATTATTCCATATCTGAGTTCCCACCATATCACCATTTTGGAAACTTAAAATAACTTGTAGCTATTCCAAGAATAAACAATATAGAGGACATGGTGTGACCTTAGCATCCTTTTTTGGGCATTGTAGCCATACCGATAGCGTTGCCAACAATTTTGGCATTGTGGCTATCCAATCATGTGTGTATATACGGTTAGCATCCTTTTTTATGGTGGGCACTGTCCGATATGAATGAGGATACCAATTAGCCATGCGAGTGTAAACAAATAGATACCAATGGGCTATGGCTGATGCATTGGGTCCAGAAATCTAGCTTAGCTTAATTCTGAGTCAAACCGAGTTGATTAGAAACCTGAAAAATAGATAGCATCATCTATTGTTGCTATACAGAACTACAAAGCCGACTTGACTATACCAAGAATTATTATTCACACAGTAGCAACTTGAGTAGACATTTTTTCCTTTGACAATGAATATTTTAGATTTCTCTTTTAGAAGCAAATTTCGAGAAACACAAATTCAAGTAAATCGACCGCCCTACAAACTAACAGGGGAGCAGCGCAGTCTTCTATTATTGGTCACAAATGTCTTCGATTATTTTTAAGGATTACTACATGTGGGTTGACTCGCCGACTACCAAGCGCACTGACAGCACAACGCAATACACACACCAGTACCAAGAGATACAGAGCCTCAAAGGACATCTAGCAATCGATGAAAAAGAAGGGGTATACCTCTTAGTTCTATAATGGACCAACAACATACAGAGAACATGCGATCCAAAGGAAGAGCAGTAGAGGTACGCACAGCTGAAACATGTGAATTTCGACCAAGAAACTATGAGAAAATCTTTACATGAACTCAGTAAATAAAAACATCCATTTATCTGTAGTAGCAAAAAAACTTTATAGGATGTAAGAAAAACTCACCTTCAGTTATTTTTCAGGATTCTTTTGGTACACGGTATAGGAATCATGAAAAGAATTCTTTGATTATGCAGAACACATCTTGCAACAACTATTATACCATATTCCAATCAACTTGCATATATAAGAAACAACAATTGAATTCTTTTGACAGATGTGGACACTGAAACTTGCAGAAATTAGCAATAAGTAGTCCCTTAATTTCCTCCTCTGTAACTCCAATATATACTACATAGCATGGTAGAAGTAGCAAAGTCTGAATTACAAAAGTGAAGCAGTACCACAGGAGTGGATAATTTGTACATAAACGGTCCACCGAGCCTAGAGTATATACACAGACATGGGAGTCGCAGTAAATACATAAGTTTTGATCGGTTCACTGATCTAAGCTGGCGGGATGATTTAAAAATAGAGTATATATTCCGTTAACAGTGACAAAAGAATTAAATCTTGGACCTTATATGGTAGCTATATGGAACCCAGGAAACATAATAGACTGGACACTGCTACAATGGAGAGGAACAATGAATCTTAGAATAGTAGCAATCAAACTTAACTGAGTTCATTTTTTATCCACCAAGGTATAAGTAGTCAAGCAGGATGATTGAAAAATAGAAAACTCAGTCAAACCAGATTATTGTCACAAGGTACTGGAAATATACCAACAGAAGGGTTTGCCCTCACGAAGCATGATGCTATAATTTCATGCTTTTCGTCGTTGATGAATGATATCAGCTTGTGTTTCAGTGATGCAAAGTCCAGAGCTGCATATTCAGAGATGCGAATTAAATTTTAGATGAAATAGAGAAAAAAGTCATGCAAGAGAGTAACAACTCTTCTCCTAGACATGGGCAGAACTCAGATAGAAGAACAAAACCGAAATTTCAAGTAGGCAAATATGAGCATAGACCAAACCGTACGACTGGTACGACATCAGCTTGAAAAGAATTAATGCAACATAACAGCCATGTCTCAAGCAAAGCACATCTGACCTTGGCTGTAATGGCTGCTTCCTAACCAATCTACTCCATTTAAAATATATTTTACCATACAAAACATAAATCAAATAGTTGCCTCGTAACCTATTTACTCCACTTCATAATGCATGTTTCAAAAAACATGTTGGCAAAGATATGTTCAACACATGAAAAAGGGAAATACTAAAATAAAACGTAGTACTGGAGAGTGCTTCTGCTGCTTCATCTCCTATCTGCTCTAAGCTACAGTTTTTTTTACAAATGTTGTATTCTCAATGTTTGTGTGAGAAAAGTCTTATCAAAAAACATAGCACATCATGGTATAGGAATTTTGAGAAGATTTTGATGGAATCGGAAACAAAAATGCATGTTTTTAGCTTCTCAGGATTTATGTCAACCATAAAACAAAGACCATGAGCCTATCCCTGACCAGTGAAGAGAAGAAAAAATTCTGGCTCATAATTTCATTCGAAATAAAAGAGAACAATAACCTCATATTAAAAATAATGCACTGTTGGTAAACATTGCGGAGAATCAGACATAAAAACATAAACCAACTCATGCGGAGAATTTTCTATTGCAAATTTCATGTACATTTTAACCAAATCAACCTTGTACGGTTAGTACATGTAGGTTATATTACCTGTGCTTACAGATTTAAACATCCAGAAGACAACGACAAAACCACGAAAGAACAGCGAAGGAAAAGCACGGTTTCATCGAGCGAGTGGACACATCTTAGCTGTCCGTCGTTCAATCGAGCTCGCAGCGGGCAGCAACCAGCTGTACGTAGGAATAATGCATAACAAACATCCTGCAGTAACCAGCTATACATAGGAACAATGCATAACAAAAATACTGCGGTAATAAAAAAAATGAAAATACACAACACACACCAAAAAAAGCAGGACCTATAAACACCATTGGACAAATCGACTTATGCAGAGAACAACAGGTATAGTGGCATCAAGAACAAACCTGAAGCACGGTCTCCAGCGCAGAAATGTTCTCTACGGCGTGAGGATTGAAGACCAAACCAGAGAAAACAACCTATAAAGAAGGCGACATGATTAGACGGATAGAAAGAACTATGTCTTTCATAGTTCACAGTGGAGTGCCTTCATTTGTTGTATTGTGCATAACAAAAAACAGAAGATGCTGAAGATAAAAACATAAATAAGATCACAAGACAAGAGGCATCAGCTCCAAGAGCTCCTAGCCAGTGAATCAAAGGATGCAAGCTGCCAAGCACGAGAAGCAACCAGAAATAACCTTATTTTAATTTCAATGGGCTAGCAAAGGCCATGTTCAAGAGCATCCAAACAGAAGTTAATAGCCAGTTAATATTTACATTATGTATAGGTTCAATGGTTATGTAGGGAGACCAAACAATAGGATTTAGAAATACTATGACCATCAGCTATACCATGTAATTGGTAAAATCATTAGACCGGCAGAGAGGCGCACCTTAACCAAAATACATTGGATACCAAACAATAAGAACTTTATCTTCTTTCTCCAAAATACACCTGAACCAAAATAGTTAACTATTGCACAAAATAATTTGTGGATTCTATTACAGATGCACTCATTCAAGCTATCTTTCATCCAATTTATTTAAGATATTGTTATTCAAATTTCAGATAAGATCTGAAAATTTCACAACACTGGCCTCAAAACTGAAAAATGATGTCAAATGAAATAAATATCCAGAGCTATTAATTGATTTCATTTCAGATAAGATGCCATGCATAAGTCCGAGTATGTGCAAAATTCACAGCTGCACACACAAGTCGGAACACAAAATGGAACAATATGCACATATCTGCACCTATATCATCATAATTATCCTGTAAATGCAACCCAATCAAATAGAGGAACCTATGGATAAATCAACATTGTCATGCATAATACATTACATTTGTTTTTTTAATAGTAAATATTCTATTAGACTTGGATAGAAAACTAAATCCGACAATTTAATTAGCTTAAAAATTACATCTAGAACCTAGCACCGCTGGTCAGATGAGGAGATAGAGAGGTTGCAACCTCCCAAGGGGGAAAACAAAAGGCACTTCTCAACTTTGCACATCACACAGCGACAACAGATCAACTTCAATCAATATCACACATGCTCTCTCCAGCATTAGCATACAGATGAAAGTCCATCAGCTGCCCCAAACTATCAGAAGTAAACGGACCAGGATATATAAATAACATATTAAGGCTCCAATGACCGGCATCCCCTTTGTTATTTCATACTTCATAACGTAATAGTTATGCTATACAGTAAGCTTGGATAGCGAGTCGGAAATGATAAATGGAAAATTGTAATGCAAGAATTAACCATAACAGATCAATTCTCATAACCCAAGTATTGTACACATCATGAGAAGCTGGAAAAACATCTAACAAAATTACATGTCATAGATTGCATGTCCTACTCCTCTCCTGAAATGAGAGGCTTCAATGATATATACTCTGTTAATGTGATTGCTCGCTAAGTTGCTCTTTCCTTGTGATTGACGTTGAATATCCATAATTATTATCAACCTTGCCAGCTTAATGACCACAAGCTCTAATGAATAAAATCGGAAAGAAACATATATAGCTGAAGCAGGACATAGAAAGGAACTCAATGTAGAAGAATGAGAAAAGATTTATACCTTATGTTTTCTCGTGTGTCGTTATCAGGAGGCGAGCCGAGACATGGGGAGGAAAAATAACCAGACTAAAACTATCAATGGTGATGCAAAAAATAGGAGAGCTAACCTGCACATCACACAAGCATAACCTATATTAATTTCTGAACCTATAAATTGATACACGATGATATAATTTATGTAAGAGAAAAGCTAAACTCTTTAGAAAATCCAAATTCTTTTCACGTCCAAAGCAAGAAAGTAGCAGCGCCACCACCCAATAAGCAATACATGATACCTCCAGATAGCAGCCAAACATCTAACAGAATAGGATAAATCACGTCGCTAGGAAATTAAAAAAAAAACTGAAAAGAGAAGGTGAAGCGCAAGAAAGTAGCATACCTCCATTGGCATCCCAGTACCTGAACCAGCGTGTCCCCAAACTCTCTTCCGAGCACAGATCGGCCGAAGCGTGCTGTAGAAATGGGAAGATCATGCACATCTGAGATCTGAGAGATAAATCAAGCAAGATACAAAAGAAGGGGATGTACGCGTACTAACCTGAACACCTGGGCCCTTTGGCTCATCGTCGTTGTTGGCTCGCGGAGGAGGAGAACCGTCCGCCGCCGTCGCCACCCTCCTTTTGCCGCCGCCGCGCTTGACGAAGAGGATCCAGGGCTGGATATGGTGCAGGTCGAGTGTTTACTGCTGACCGTGGATGCTCACTTCCTCCAACGGGTTGGGGAGAAGAGGGAGAGGAGGTGGAGCACATCATCCTCCATCATGGCCACCATGGCATCCTACTCCTCAATCCCGAGCCACTTGAGGTAGAAGGGGATCAAGACACGCACACACACAAAACATCCACACACGCACACATATATAGGCAGAGGGAGACAAACCTGCAGATCCACCAGCTGCTCCTCCCGACGGTGGTCCGAGCGGTTGGTGACGCCGTATTCTCGGCGAGGTACAGCAAGTACTCCTCCCGTTGAGCACAGCACAAGCCGCTCCTCCAAGAGCACGGTGCGTGGCGCCGGTGCGAGTGGGTTGGGGGAGAGAGAGGACGCGAGACCTCATCCCCGCCGCCCCAGATCGATCGGTCCCCGCCGCCCGAATCCCCGACGACCCCGTCCCTCCCGGATCTCACCAGCAGCAGCGCCTCGTGCTCCTCCTGCTCCGAGGAGAAGGGTTGTCGCGAGCGTGGCCGGCGGAGGCAGTGGTAGCGGAAGAGGAGAAGACGCGGAGAGAGGCGGCACGAGGGGAGTGGAGGAAGAGGAGCCGCGGGGAGCGGGGCGGCTGGTCGGATGCGGGGATTGGACGAGC
The DNA here is from genome assembly GCA_012064385.1 of Puccinellia tenuiflora. Classification (NCBI taxonomy): domain Eukaryota; kingdom Viridiplantae; phylum Streptophyta; class Magnoliopsida; order Poales; family Poaceae; genus Puccinellia; species Puccinellia tenuiflora. Next base: position 45,572 of record QRDG01000017.1, on the reverse strand, counting down.
GCACGCGCGAGGGGATTGGGCTAGGGTTTTCCACTGCGGGCGTGGCTTATATACCACCCGCGGGTAAGAAACGGACGGACACGATTTCATCAAGTCCTATAAGACGGTCCACATGCTCTGAGCTCTGAGGAGCTCCATACCTCCCTCAAGGTTGTACTCTTTAGATGGTAGCATACGGGAGACATTGGTAAACAGGTTCGACACTCGGCAAACAACATACGGTAACAGCAACCAGGCCTAACACACACAAACCAGCGAAACATTTCGCTCCTGACCGCCAGGCAATCGCTTTCCGCCCAAGCTTCACCGGCGTGCATGCTGGTCCCCTCTCCCTCCGCCTGCTGCTCCGGCGGCGGGAGGGAGGGGGGATCCGGTTTCTATGCTCTGTAGTTAGGGTTTGGGTTTGTAGGTCGTGGTGCGTCGTTAGGTGGTGGGAGCGGCGCCCGGACGAATAAATCTGGCTCAACTTCACTCCCACACCGGCGGTGTCCTTCATGACGGCGTATCGGAGTTGATGGCATCATATGTTTACCGATTCCTGATCAGATCGGCGGACTTAGGGTTCATGGATGGTGTCGGTGAGGTGGCCAGTGGCATAGCCAGTAAACCTGTGGGGTCAGACTAGTAATTACCAACAGCTTTTACACAATTTTTATAGGAATATGCACATGTGTTAGTAGGTTTGCTAAAAAGTTGTGGGGTCAGCTGACCCCACAGCTTGTACACAGATCCGCCACTGGAGGCGGCGACGACCCCATCAAGTGTGCCTCTCCTTCTGCTCTGTCCCCGTTGCTATGGCGTTGTCTCCGACGTCATGGTGGAGCAGGGAGGTTGGGTCATCCAGAAGTACGCGCACTGCGTATGTGACAGCTGGAAGATTGTGTATCCTATGCTGGGTTTATGTTTGGAGGCTGACAGTTCTGGTTCTCTCTTTCGACGTTGTAGTCGTGCGGAGGAACCAGTTCTGAAGGTCGATGGCGTGTCCGGGGTCGTGCTGCCCCGCTCTTATTCTTTCAACAGCAATGGTTTGTCCTATGCCAAACTACTTTGGAGGTCCGAAAAGATGTTGATCAGCGATGGAGCCGCGTCGAGTTCGGGTGAAGAGGTCATCTGTCTCGCTTCTCTTTGGTGGTTGCTATGGTGGTGCCAAAGGAGCGAGATAGACGTTGGTTTGTCACATAGGTTTATCCTATCTTTTCAGTTCTGTAAGGTCGGTTTGTACGTGCCTTGTAACTTGATCTTTATCTATAAATGAGACATGTATTACCATGCAATAAAAAAACATACGGTAACAGCCATACTTTTGTTTGCGATGGTTTCTAACATCTTTTGGTGCTCCGAACGATTTCATAGAATGTCTCGATTTCACTTAGATGAAGATGAATGATGGGAGGTGTGAATGTGTGGATGAGATGTACAACTTGGAAGGGCCAGACCCTGGATTGGACCAGCCCCGGGCTGGCCCATGCATGTATGTGGCCGTGTGGGCTTTAAACTATTACCTCCGATCCTAATTAAAAATGACGCCAGCTATGCACTAGTCGCTCACAAAATTGTACAACCCCACATTCATTTCGGACCAGAGGGAGTATATAATGACAATATTTTCCATCTATTTTTAGTGGTGATTTAGTGTGATTTTGGGCTTAGCATCGGACTTCCCTAGGTGCAGTTTCGTCCCTTTCCGCTTGGCACACCCCCGTTACCTGTTATATACATGGTGATAATTAGAATTGTACGCGTCAGTCGGTTTACATACAGTCGGTTTACATACGTAGAGATAAACAGTTAAAAACAAAACCCTAACAAATCGGTTACAAGGTGACGAGGCCATGAGTTCTGGACAGCCCCACGAAGGCGAAATATGGCTCACTTGTCACACTATGACCCATTCGGATACACGCTGAGTCCGAACAGACCATTTTGGAGTACGAAACACACCGTGATTGCCAAACACGATTCTACTAGATACTTGTTGTAATTGACCAAGATCGAATCTAGAATATCTTGTTACAGTTTAGTATATCTTCGGCCGGCTGTAAACAGACTCGGCGCCTTATAACCCTAATTTCCACCGAGTATATAAGAGGGAATAGGAGTCGGCCGAGCGGTACGGTGTTCTACAATTCCACCCCACCATAGGCAAGATCGAGGTTTACCTTGAGATTGTCACAACGTACGACAAACAATCCAGACCGCCATAAACAGGAGTTGTGTCATTACCGAACAACTTTCGCCGGGCCCCGAAGCTAAATAAAACTTTGTCTCCCATGCATATGCTAGTGTCCCGATCGGTGTTACCCTTCCGAATAAAATATCTACTGTCGGGAAAATAGCATGACAGTCAGCATGCCAAGTTGCGCGTTTCACACCTCAGATCGAGATGGCCGACCTCATCGGTTGCAGCAAGGGCGACTGCCGTCCCTTGCCAGGCGCTTGGCTCCACGCCACTCGACCTCCTCGTTGATGTTGTCACGGTACCGTAAAAAACGTTGTATCTTTCTTCAAAGGAATTGACTGGTCTTTCCCCACAAGATCATCATCGACAACGGGAAGCAGTTAGTTGACGACAATTTATTTCAAGAACTTTGCCGCCAAGCACCAGATCAAGATCGCCTACACCTCCTTTGCGCATCCCTGCACAAACGGGCAGGTGGAGGGTTCCAACGGCCTCATCATCCTCGCACAAACATATCTTTTAGATCAATTCTTGATCTTAAAGATATGTATCGAGTTAGAGCATACAGACGAGTTGAAACGATCACTGTAGCCCTGTGCCCCTGTCTTAGCCAGAGCAAGCCAGCCAGCCGGACGTCCCCGTCCTTTATTACGTGTGCCCAGCAGCCCAAGACAAGAGCGCAACAGCACGCACAGCCCACTTTGCCTACACCACAGCATGCATGCACGCGGACGCGCAGCCGGCAGCTTCCCCTGTAGCTCGTGCTCCGACCGGTGATCCGGCGACACTGTAGGTAGTGGACTCGGGACTGAGTTCCCGAATTCAAAAAAAGAAATCTGTAGACTATTCACATCTGAGTTTCTCTTTTTTGTTTCTCGATGTATATTTCGAATTTTGAGCTGAAATTTTATGGGGTCATGCAAATATGTGCTGTGAACATGCATGATTTTTTTCAGATTTTTTCGCAATGTTTAAATTTGAATTTTACCCGCATGTTACCGTGTGACATGCACAAGGTGCATGTCACTGGATCTCAGTCCGTGGACTCGGCAGTGCAGCGCCTGCGTGCGTCCGACGCCATGGTTGGCCGCCTGTGCGCGTCCCCAGCACAATCCGCGCTGGCCTCTCGCTCGCGCGCGCCAGTCCAACCCGCGGCAGATCGCTACCTATTCCCCCGTTTGTCCCGTACGCATATTCCTTACCGCTTCCCTTCGTGCTCCTCCGTCGTAGGGCCGGGGTGATAGGAATCTAGCCATGCACACTGGTCACTCACCGATGAAGTCCAAGACCCCAAAAGCGAGTTCGCTTTCGTTGTGAAATGTGGACGACACAGGCTGATCAGATCACCATCACATGATTAACATCTACGGAGTACTACATCATGCCAGGTTTGCACGCGATGTCGTCGTCTTTTAAGTACACGGGCATGGATTGTGCTTTTGAAAACCGTCCTGGCCGGGGCCGCATGTTTTGGGAAACGATTAGGTCAATGCAGCGAGTGACATGACACTGGCTGCCGCCCCCAGATCCTCAGTGCGTCCGTGAGCTTGGTAGGAAAGGATACCTGGATACGACTTGGACTTCGCGCTCGCCCCCATTGTGCTCGTGCGCGCTTTTCGTCGGCCTCTCTGTTTTACTAGTTGAATTTTGGCGTGGCATGACGCCACGCCCTTGGTTATTTTGCAATATATATATATAGACACCCTATTCAGAAATGTTGGCTAAATTGGAGTGTTGAAATATTTGTTTGTTTTCTTATGAATAGGTAGCATTTTTTTGTGTGCATTTCTGATATATAGTGTATAATATTCAAATGTTTGAAGGTTTGAAGTGCTCAAACATGTTTGTATTCCGACGAGCGCGCTTTCCTATGCGCTGGTCAAGCTAGATGACACCCGAACCACCTTGTCAGCATCTGTTGGGTGTACCTGGTGGGCCCTGGTATCGTCGCTGGTGTTGAACGCCGAGTCCTTGGATGATTTCTTCTTTGGGGGGAAGAGGGTCTTGTCGTTGTCGACTGCCAGCATCTCGAGGTGATCTTCCATCCCAAAGAACTCAGAGATCCTGCTGAACTCGCGGTCATAGCTGTCGGACCGGTCGAAGTCGCCCCTCACCGTGATGACACCCTTGGGTCCAGGCATCTTGAGCAGAAGGTAGGCGTAGTGGGGTATCGCCATGAACCTTGCAAAAGTTGGACGCCCGAGGATGGCGTGGTACTGTGATTTCCAGTCGACCACCTCGAAGTCGATTGCCTCCCTCCGGAAGTTGTCGGGTGTGCCGAAAATCACGTCGAGTGTGATTACTCCCATGGGCGTAACTGCTTGCCCTGGTACTATACCGTGAAAGGTATTAGATGACGGCGTCAGGTTGGAAATTGACCTGTTCATGCGCCTGAGGGTGTCAGCGAAAAGAATGTTGATTCCGCTGCCTCCATCCATGAACACCTTTTTCAAGGTGTACTCCCCGATCTGAGCTTCGACTACCAGAGCGGCGTGCCCGGGCCGTGGTATTGCCGGCGGGTGATCAGCCCTGGAGAAGGTGATGTCTATCTCTGATCCTCTCAGGTACTCGGGTACTGCGGGTGGATTGGTGATTGCCTGAAAGACTTGGCGAGTAATGAGCTTCTGGGTCCTGTTGGAAGGACGCCCCTTCTGTATCATGTTCACCTGCCCGCGTGGTGCTGGGAACACGTTGGCAGGGTCTTGTTGCTGCGGTTGCTGCTGCTGCTGTTGCGGCTGCTGCGGTTGTTGCTGCGGGTAGTAAGCCAGTGCCGCTTGCGCTGGGTTGGCGAGTGGGGGAGCTGGTGGTGCGTTGATTGCCAGCTGTCCCGTGACTGGTTGTCCCGCGGGTGGTGCCTGATGAACCTGCTGCCCGTCCGTAGCAAGTACGCGCGTGAAGGCCCTGGCCAACCGTTGCGCCTTCTTGCAGTCCTTCAACAGGTGTCGGGATCCCCACTTGCCTGTTTCCGGGTCCTTGAACATATGGTGCCTGCAGGGTTGCTGTAGCTCTTCCTCGTCCGTGAGTATGCGTCTGCGCCACTCGCGCTTGCGACTTCCATCTCCGCGGTAGCCGCTGCCACCACCTTGGCTGTATCCTCTATCGTTGCCACCGCCTTGGCTGTATCCTCTATCGTTGCCACCGCCTTGGCTATATCCTCTATCACTGCCACCACCTTGGCTATATCCTCTATCATTCTCACGGGGGGTTTCGAATCCCGCCGCTACTAACTCTATTGAGTCATGGCCGATAAAGCGTGGTTTCTTTTTCAGTCGACCCTCTCGCCAGCTGCTGGGTTGGGGATCTGGCATTGAGTCGCGGACGGAGTCTTCTCCATCTGCCCATTGGTTGGCGATCTGCATAAGGTCTATCATATTCTTTGGCCTGAGCCTACCAAGTTCTTCGCGAAGGTCGCGGCGGGTGAGGCCGTAGATGAATGCATCCATGACTCTGTCCTCTGAGGTGGCTCCATCCATGGTGTTGCGGAGCAAGGTCCACCGTTGGATGTACGAGCGGAGTCGCTCTTCATGGCCCTGTTTGCAAGCTTGGAGCTCGATGAGGGTGGTTGGCCTTGCGTAAGTTCCCAGGAAACCTTTTATGAATGCAGTCCTGAATTCCTCCCAAGTCCTGAAGGCGTCCTTCGGCTGCGTGTTGAGCCATCCGCGGGCAGACCCCGTGAGCATCAGCTGGATGTACTGCATGGCGGTAGTCGAATTACCACCTTGGCAGCTGCATGCGATGAGGTAGTCGTCCAGCCAATCCTGCGGGTGCTGCTTTCCGTCGTACTTTTGTGTCTCCGCCGTCAGCTTGAAGCCTTTGGGCATCTTCGTGTTGCGAATATTTATACTGAAACACGGGGCTCCACGCGGCTCGTGGTCTTCATCATCGTCGAGTAGTCCTGCGTCTCGCAGTCGACGGGCACGGTCTATCCTTCTCTGTGTGACGACGTTGCGGCTATCCTCGCCGGGCTGCAGTTGTCGCAGTCTAATCGGTTCCCGATCTGCCGCTGGTGCGACTCCACGATCACGACGTCCTCGTTCCTCGTACATCCCTTCGACTGGTTCTCCTCTTGCCAAGACTTCCTCGACTTGCCTCAAGGCTTGGATCTGCTGCCTGTGTACGCGGGCGTTGGCGCTTCCTTCCGGCGGCTGCATGACCCGCAAGTAGGTCTCGACTCCCATAAGCGCAGAGGCGGGTGTTCTGGGGATGGGTATTCCGTCCTCGTCTTCCAAGAAAGATGACTCCAAGTTGCGGGTGAGGTGAATGCGATCTTCCTCGTGCACCCGCGGCATGCGAGTTCTGTGCCTTCCCTCTTGATTGACTTCTTCTGATCCAGACCTGAACGAGAGCGCTGCCCTCCTGGCACTCGACTCGTCGGCTAGCTCCTTGCGCCGGGCCAACTCGGCTCTATCCTGTTTGATTCGTTCGGCTTCCTTCCAGAGCAAGTACTGGACCGCCTGTCGATCTTCCTGTGGATCTTCCGGGGCAGGGAACGTGCCATCGTCCACGTGCTTCTGTGCCCTAATCGCCAGCTCCCGGGTGATGGTAAGTTTCGTCACCTTGTCTTGCAGGGTGACTTCTATGGGGTACACGGGTGCTGATGGACCGATCATGTAGACTTGCTCGGGGTAGACCCGTCGAGTGGGGCTGATGCTCCCTGTCGTGCTTCCTTCATCTGAGCTGTACTCGTTGTCGAAGATCACAGCAACGTGGTGGGTACCACGATCGCTGCTACTGGCGGCTGCGCGACGCGTAGATGCGATCGGCGCAGTCGAAGCTGGTGTGGATCTTGGCTGGCGCCCGAACAGGTAGGTCGAAGTAGACTTGACTCGCCCCGTGGCCGCAGCAGATGCGTTTTTCTTGGCAACCGCGGATGCGATCGCCGCAGTCGAAGTTGATGTAGTCGCCTTGAACGCGGCAGATGCGATCTTCGCGACGGGTGAAGCCATAGTCGGCGCAGTTGATGTAGACGCAGATGTCGATGTAGATGCGATCTCCGTAATCTTCACGGCGGGTGAGGCTGCGGTCCGTGCAGCCGCCATGGATGCAGGCGCCTCCATTGAGCGCAGGGCAGCCTGCGTAGGGCGGAGGGTTCCGCGACTGTCCACCAGATAACGCAGACTACCAAAGGTAATCCACGTGCTCTGTTGGAATCCGGCGTAAGCCGAAAGATCCGCCGGCGAGTGCTCGACGTACTCGAGGAAGCCGGTGTAGATCGACTCCCTCGCGCTGATGGTGTTGTTGGGTGAGGCCGGCATGATCACGACTCCAGCGATCTGTTCTTTCCCACAGACGGCGCCAATTGACGAGCTTGTGGCTCGGCAAATCCTAGGGTTAGACACCCCGGGTTGATTGAAGGAGAAAGAAAGAGATCAGGCTGGTGGACACGACGGCTAACAGGGGGCGATTTACCCAGGTTCGGCCCCTCGAGTTGAGGTAAAGACCTACTCCTGCTTGTCTGGAATTATGGATTGGTGGCTACAATGCGATGTTCAATGATTCGATGCCCTAGACGGCGCACCCTCCCGGCCTTTATACTACAGGCCGGGTCTCGGGTGGACGGTGCGATTGCACGTACAAGATATGGAAACCTCCTCACCGACCTAATGTCGACTACTTGTTGCATACGGAATCCCTCTTGGGCTTCGCTGGGCCTTCCTTGGCGTGACCCAAGTACTATCACCGTGGGTGACCCGAAAGGTAGCCCCACGACATCAATATTTAATTGAAATCAGAACAATCCATTTGAATTTGATTCTATATTTGGGGGAAGTTTGTTCGTGTGGTGTCTAAATGTTGGCCAAAGTGAAATGTTGAAATAAATTTGGTATTTGTTATGAGTATACTGCAGTTATTTTTTGTGAGCATTTTGGTTTTATTTTATGGAATAACGTTTTGCTCAAATATAGTCCTGCAATTTGAGATGCTTCCGGTTCATTATAAGACTGTGTGTACTATTTTAATCCAACATATATAGTAGAGACCATTCTGCTATCGTTCTATATTCACTGAAAGGAACAAATAATTGAGGCCAATGATAGAACTGAGCATAAGAAGAGCTACATGTAAGGTATCGGGTGAAGTCATGTAAAAGGTAGCTACACTGAACTGCATGACCTTCTTAAATTGCTCAAAGCTATGTAAAATGTAATAAGCATATTTCACATCTTGATGTGTAGTTACTTCTCACTCTTTGCTTAGCATACGCTAGTACTTCAAAAAGATCCATTGAAACTTACCAATTAATCAGGCCAAAAGGGTAAGTAAATGAATCTGCAGACTCGAAAATAATGAAATGGATGAACGAATAGATACCTTATTTTTTCAGAACATAGCAGCAGAGTGATGAGCAGGTTCATCTTTCAAATAATAATTGTCTGTGTACTAAAGCTCAAACTCAGAAAAAATCATTGTTTGTGTACCAAGATTATTGTATGCAGGTTCATCTTCAGGGAAGCATTGTTTAAGGTTTAAGCCAAAAATATAAAAAGGGTCAATACCCGATAGGTAACAACATCTTGCCACGTTAGTTGTCTCTTATCAAACTTCACTGAAACATAGTCAACATTTTCTAGTTGACGCCGCAGTTTTGGCTGACAGTCTTCTTCTTCAGGGTCCATGCCGAACGCCTCAAAAAGAACACGATAGACTTCAGGCATTCCAAAGCACAAGTATATAGCTCCAAACAAAGTCCAGAATACAGCCCTGGAACAAAAACATAAAATTTACTGAAGATTGCTCCATATATGTATGCCAATTAACTATACAGATAGCGCCAACAAACTGAACACTTCAGAAAAAACTCTCTAAATGACAAAGTATCGTCATGAATTTATGATTTGATTATGTGCTCCATATTCTCATTAAAAAGAAATCTTGCACAGCAAGTCAGTACAGAAAAGGAACACACAGCAGTACGACATAAAGAGATGGAAGAATGTATATCCGTACAAAATCTAACTGGACTATGTGGGGGCAACTCGTCCATTAGCAAGGCTGTAGATTATCCAAAAATGGAGATGACTTAACCGAGGAAGTCTCAGAACATACATATAACATTAAAATGCAGAGTGGCCAAATAATAAGCTAGCATTATTCGTTTGAACCATTAATATTATGCTAGTACATGCAAATTTATGAATATACTGAATGTGTCAAGGAGATGGCAGATAGTTCATCGCATCAACCTTACATTTCCTTTAAGAAGGACTATCACAGAAGAAAAAGTACATAATGCAGATCAAGTTCATGCGAAAAACACTGATCAATATGTAACTCACAGGTATCCAGAGGAATGAACCCTTTTAAAGTGTCTTGCTGCAAAGATCATGGCCTTCAGCTAATTATTTCAAGCTCTCTTGTGGAAGATGCTTTAGACGATAAATATTGTGGATGGGAAAAACAACTATATTGGAAAAAAGAATATTGTACTCAAGGTAGAAAAATCTAGTCTGATGGAAATTGTCTACCTGATATGAGAAATGAACATAGCTTTTCCTAGCTCTGTATTTTAGCCATTTGAGCTCAGCCTTAAAAAGAGCTCTGCTCCGACAGAGGTTCAGTTTAATGCCTTTGAAAATATAGTCATTCCTGCTCATCCATATGGACCAGGCGTACAGGCAGCTAGAATAATTAACTCCATGAATAAAGGCTTGGAGATGTGATCTTCCAGCAAAGAAATGAAATCCAGATGAGATTGTCCAGCTTGGAATACCATCTCAGTGCACAGCTACGAATAGAGATGCACGCCCAGATCGAAGAAACTGGTCTCACTTGTGAGGAGCGGAAGTTGAAGACGGCCTGTGGGGGGAGGAGGAGCAGGTCCAGATCGCGGTTGTGGTCGTGGAAGACCGCCGGTGGCAGCAGCACGGCCGGCCTTGAGGTCACGACGACGCCGGCGAGCAGCGGCGGCCGGCCTTGAGATCGCGACGGCGCCAGCGAACAGCGGCGGCCCGGCCGGAGAAGGCCGAACACCACGCCGTCCCCTGCCTAGCCGGATAGAGGGTAGGGAGGCAGGGATGGGGGCGGCCGGGTGAGACAGAGAAGCTCGCCGTCTTGGGTTGCGCACGGCCGCATCAGGCGAGGAGGAATGAATCGCCGGGGTAGGAATGCAGAGGACTGCGAGGCGCGTCGTTCGCGCCACATCACAGCGGCGGAGGTGGCCGGACCTCGCCGCGGATTAAAGGGGCGACAGCGGCGGAGGTGGCGGGAGCGAGAGCGAGAGGAGAGAGGGGAGTGCGAGTGAGAGGATGAGGGTGGCTTTTCTCAAAGGCCCCTGAGTTTTCCGCAATTTTCAGTTAGGTCCACGTCCTCGTAAAATCGTGGACCGCAAAGTAGACGCTGGATTTGTGAGGGGCTTCTTTGCTAATTGGTCATGGAGATGCTGCTGGGACCATTGGATTGAGATTCGACGGCCGAGATCGACGCACTGTAGTACTGTAACAATGAACAGTACGCACTGTTCATAGCTACAGTACCCGAGTGCTGAGGAGCCGAGAAAGGTTCCGTCTTTGATATAGTTAGAGATGTGGTATGGCTTTCATTTTCTTTTCGCGGGGGAAGTTAACTGGGCTATGGATGTAGAGTCAAACCATACGAGTAATGCGGTGGAGCTCTCCTGGTACCAACCCTGTCCGTTCAGCCTTCCAAGTGCAATGTACACGTGCTGCTCTGTCCTTCAGATCGACAGCTTGGTCTTCCCGCCGTCCTTCAGATCTGGCGAGATCAGTTTCTCGGTGTGTCGCTGGCATTCATGGTTCGCGACGGTGCTGCCGGCCGGGGTGGGGTGGTTTTTCTAGAGCGAGGATGTTGGTCTGGAAGTGGTGGATCTGTCGTTCCTCTCTAACTTCGTCGATGGGAGGCGACAGATCTTGGTCCAAGACAGCACGGGGACGTCCCCCAGTCGACGTGCCACAGCGACATGTGCCTTGCTGCGTGCAGCGGGCCTGTTCATCGACTCACAAAGCCTCGTTGGCGATGGTGCTTTCTCGGATCTTGCAATGGTGGAGGATTGACGTCTTTTTCGGCGTTCGCCTTGGCGGCGTTGGAGTTGGGCGGCGGCCGCTCGCCACGGTGGTTGCAGGAAAACCTAGGGATCGTTTTGTATTATTCGATCTTTTAGGTTTTTAGCTGCAAATTCAGGATAATCATTTTATCCCGGTTTGTCTTTTAATTTCCATATGTGTTGCTTATTGTAACTTGATTTTTAATTAATGAAATATGTGGTTGCTCTCAAAAAAAGTGCAATGCACATGTTGGCATAAGGTTTGAAAACAGTCAGTTTTGTGAAGATTTTGATTGTCGTGGTGTGGACATATGCCTAAGGATAGGCTTGAGTGGTGTGGGAGCAACTAACACAGCCGGCGGCATCTGCAGGCGTGATTGGGCACAAGCATGCACACTAACACAAGATGTACCCAGGTTCGGAGCCCTCATGGTGAGGTAAAACTCCTACTCCTGCCTTGCTCTTTCTTGTTATCAGTGGACAGGTTACAAGTGAGCTCCTTCAGCTGTATGAGGGACGTACTAGGGTTTCCAGGAATCAACCTCCTTTCTCTCTGGCCGCACCCCCCTTATATAGGGCTGGGGGGTTGCTGTACATGTGTGGGGCTGGCTGATTACACACTGACTGCTGGGTCCGGCTGCTCGACCCGACCCCGTCGGGTCCGGCTACAGTCTTCTTCCTTCCCACAGTATTCTTCCATCACGCACAGTGGACGCCGCACGGTATGGAGGCGCCGATGTCGGGGACGTGAGGAGCCGGGTGGCGCGCCTCGGCTGACCGGCTAGGCCCGACCCGGCCCCGCCGCTTCCGGCTACAGGGTTCTTCCTTCCCACAGTGTTCTTGCATAGTAGACACCGCAGGGTATGGGGGCACCACTGTCGGGGATGTGAGGAGCCGGGTGGTGCGCCTCCTATCCTGCCGGCTCCGCTTCCACCGGTTCCGGGTGAGCGGTCTGCGGCACGCCCCGCACTGTTCGTTGTGGAGGCAGTCGTGGCCGTGGTGCGGACGACGTGTGGTCGGGTGGCGGTTCCCTGTAGCCACGTCGCCGTGTTGGAGACCTGGGCCGGCTGGCCCAAGCCGGCCGCCCTCTTTGTCCGGCTGCCGAAGGCAGGCGGATGCTCTTCAGCCGGGTGGCTTCTTCCTTCGTTTAACAACCGGATGGCTTTGATATTCGAACTTAGGGAGGTGCTTGACCACCCGGGGGTCATCCTCCCGACACTAGCCCCCGAACACATTGGGGTTTGTCCGGGTGGCACGGTCGGGTAAACGTGTGTGTGTTGATGTAGCACTTGTCTCGGAACCTTGTCGTTGTAGATTTCATGGCCGGCTGGGAGTAGTTCCCTCGAGTTCTTCGCCGGGCCGGCTGGTGGTGACGTTAGGGATGATCCCGGCCCGTCCCATCGGCCTGCCACCCCACTACCCGGCCTGGCACCGCGACTCCTCGGCTCCTGGTCAGGGGATCTTCTGTGCCGCGGAGTGACGGGCCTGGCGGTAGTGGGATCGCTTGTGCCGAAAACCGCCCTCCACGACCGGCAGTTTCCGGCCACGTGGACCACATCGTGGGCAGGAGCCCAGGGGGCGGCCTCCACCCTTAAATAGGCTGCCCCGGCCTCCTCCTTCCGCTCCCGCTTCCCCTCTTGCTTGCGCTGCCGCTTCCTTGCTCGCCGCCGTCATCGACCTCGCCCGCGACTACAGAACACGCGCCGCTGGTCTTCTGTTGTTCCTCCGTTTCTCCCTCTTCTTCTTCGTCGGCCACACGCATGCGTCGCGGCACCCTTGCCATGCTACGGGCACACGCGTGTCCTCGCCTGCCGTTCTCCCGACCTCGCGCTGGAAGCTGACATGGCTGCCGATGAAGGAGATGGGGACTAGAGGGGCTCCATCGGCACCGCCGAGACCGTGGCGGCGCTCCGGAAGAATGGGGTGCTCGGCATCGAGGAGGACGTAGAGGTGCGTGTCCCCACCATGGACGAGATCCGGCCGGACCCCGGCCATGGCGAGGTGGTCATCTTTGTCGACCACCTAGAGCGTGGGCTCGCCCTCCCGGTGACCCCGTTCTTCCGCCAGTTCCTTGACTACTTCAAACTTCAACCTCACCATCTTGGGGCGAACTCCATCGCCCAATTGAGCTTCTTCGCCACTCTATACGAAGCATATCTGGGCATCCGGCCCAGCCTCGACCTCTTCTGCCGGTTCTTCTTCATCCGCGGCCGGCAGAAATCCTTCACCGACGACAGGACAGAGCCGGTCGACTGCGGCAACGCCGTCGTCTACAAGCGATCGAAGATCGTCCTGCCGGTCTTCAAGATGCCGGACTCCATCAAGGGCTGGCAGCGGACGTCCTTCTACGTCCGCAAAAAAATGTCGGACGAGGACCGGGTTGGTCTGCCGGCCTTCTCCTTCGCGCCTTCCTCCAAAGGCAACTGGGACGGGAAAGGCCGGCCCAGTGACAAGGACGTCGATGCGATGGTGAGGCGGGTGGACGAGTGATGTCTACTACACGCTTCTATTCTTGTAGACTTGTTGGGCCTCCAAGTGCAGAGGTTTGTAGGACAGTAGCAAATTTCCCTTAAGTGAGTAACCCAAGGTTTATCGAATCCACGGGAGGTAGAGGTTGAATGTATCCTCTCTCAAGAAACCCTGCAATTAAGATACAAGAAGTCTCTTGTGTCCCCAACACACCTAATACAATGGCTAATTGTATAGGTGCACTGGTTCGGCGAAGAGATAGTAAAATGCAAGTGATATGGATGGTAAAAGGTGATTTTGTAATTCTGTAATAAAAATGGCAGCAAGCAAACAAGTGACAAAAGTGACTAAAAACGGTGTATCAATGCTTGGAAACAAGGCCTAGGGATCATACTTTTACTAGTGGACACTCTCAACAATAATAATATAATTGAATACATAGATATTTCCTCTTCACTATGCCACCCCGAACTATCCTCCGGTTGGATAACGAACACCAATTCATTGTGTAGGGCTATAAAAGCACACCTTAAAGTCGCATTCCACATCTAGGGAACCCCACACTGTCAACTTGAGCGCCCTAAGATAGTACTAGACAAACACCATAAAGAGTAGCATAATTCAAAAGATAATGAAGAATAACATCTATGGATTCAACTAGATTACAGAGCTCATGATCACATAAAGATCACACCACGGGAGAGATAGATAAACCACATAGCTACCGACATGAGCCCTCAGCCCCGAGGGAGATTACCCCCTCTTCATCATGGAGGTGGTGGAGATGTCGTTGGGGGAGATGGAGACCACCCCGGCAGTGCCTCGCCAGAGTTTTCCCCCTCCAATCTGCAGCTCCAGGTCTCTGTTTCGTGGTTTCTGTGTTTCGGCGGTGCTCCCCTCTGGAAAACGTCGGGGGACTATTTTTATAGTCGTTTTTAAGTCAAAAGGAAGCTTCGGGAAGAAAGATCGACGACAACGTAGCCACGAGGGCCAAAGTGGTGGGTCCCATGCGGCCAAGGAATCTGGCCGTGTGGGCCCATGTCTTTTGGCCTTCGGGCCTCCACTTTTTCGCCTCCTTCGCTCCTACGCTTTCTTCCTTCCAAAAACTGATCCCCGTAAATTTTCAGGTCATTTGGACGTCGTTTGGGTCCCTGAAACATCAAAATATAGAAAATAGTTTTTTTTACCAGTGCAGGGTTAATTCCAGAAAAATAGGGAAACTATGAAATATTCTCAAAATCATTATAAAACAATGATATAACCCTTATATGATGTAAATATGATTGAAATATGAGTATTATAATGCAAAGTTCATGTATGCATTTTACATGCATCAACAAGCTGGTGAAAGAGGGCCTGCGGGTGGTGGATCTCACGATTTGCTGGCTGTACCGCCGGGTGTGCCCGCTGCAGAGCCGGGCACACAAGATATGCCATATGTCGGGTCGGTGGGATCCCACCCGGCTCGCCCCCAGGAACTACACCGCCGCAGCCCTAGACTCCTGGCTGCGGATGTTAACCAAGAGCGCGTCGCCGAAGACTGGCAGTTCGGTCTGGCGCCCTATAACCGCAAGTATCCGCCTCCCCAGGTATGTTTCTTGGCCTTGTTTGTTTGTTGTTGTCTACGGGATCGAACCGGCTGATTCTGGCTTGGCGGTGCGTGCAGCTCTTCCGGATCCAGGCGATCGAAGACGGGCCGGACGAGCCCAAATTCTTGCCCGACCTTTCGAGGCCGATCCGGAATCCGGCTGTCGAAGGAGAGGACGTCATCGCGGCAGGCGGCGAGGGTGAGGACGACACGCCGCCGACTCGCGGTGAGAAGTCTCAGGAGGCGGTTGGACCCGACAAACAGTCTGCGCTGGCTGGAGGCGCGCATGGACAGGCCGGGCCGACTGCCCGCGGTAAGCCGGACGATATTCTTGATGTGCCCGTAGCCGGCCAACCTGTCGAGGTTATTGATCTCCCGGACTCTGATGCGAGTGCAGAGACCAGGGGCTCCTTCTCAGCCGCCTCCACCAAGCGCTCGAGGCCAGATGAGGTGGTCGACAAGCCGGCATCGAGAGTCCGTCGAAGAAGAGGCGACTCCGGGTGCCGAAGGTCTCCACGAAGCCCGTCGGGTAAGTGCCTTTGTCCGTTTGTTGATGCCTTGTTCCCATTTGTTCATATACCTTTTCTTCAGTCCTCCTAGGTCCATCCGCGGTGGGACGGCCGACATCGAGACAGCCGAGCCAGAGGGCCCGACGAAGGCCGGCTGCGGAGCTCCAGCCGGCGATGGATCAGAAGCTGATCCGCGAGTCGGCCAGGCACCGCCGCCAACCGGCGGTGATGGTGGAGAAGGCCAAGGCGAGACCGGCCCGGGTGGTGCGGATGGAGAACGGCCGACTCCGGAGCAACCACCGGCTCGAGAGCAACAGCCGGCTCCAGAGCCGCAACTGGCTTCGGAGCCGTAGCCGGCTCCAGAGCCGCGGCCGGATCCCGTGGTGACCCGGACGCTGTCTGCATCCGCTCCAGGTGCTTCGCTGGAGTTGGTGAGGCATGAGGATGCAGGTCGCCGGCTGGAGGGCCAGGAGCGGCAACCGGCGGATCCTTGCGCCTTTGCCCAGGAGTTCGAGGTTGGGCTGGGAGTTCAACTCTCCGACTTCAAACGCTTCAGGGAGGCGCTCGAGGTACATTGCTTTCCTTTGGGCCGACTGTTGGTAGCCGTCCCCGGTGTTGACGTTGATCCTGTTTTCAGTACTCGGAGCGGACTCTCCGCGGCAGGATTCGGGAGCTCGAGCGGGAGCTGATAGCCGCCAAAGGTAGGCAACCGTTGTTTGCCCGATGGCCTTCTCTCTGGGGACTGACTCTTTTCCTGGCAGAAGCCGCCCCCTTGCAGCATTCGCAGGCGGACTCGGACGCTATTTCCCGGCTGGAGGCGGAGGTGAAGCGCCTCGGCGAGCAGGACAAGAAGCGTCAGGTGGAGCTGGACGACCTGGCCAAAGCCAGGGCGGTCGCTGACAAGGAGCACACCGACCAGTCGGAGGCCGTCCAGAAGGAGGTCGACCAACTGAAGGGTGAGGTGGCTCGGCTACAGGGGGTTGAGGCCGAACAGCATAAGACGGAGAGGGCTCTCCGGATGTAGCTAGCCGGCTTTGCTACGGCCTTGAAGGGTATACTTGCTTCTCCCGTCTGGCTTCCTTCATTCGGTTTCCTTTTATCTGATCTTGCTTACTTGACCACATGCTTCTAACCGGCCGTGGAGGAGGCGAAGAAGACCAATCTTGCGTCCATTGGCGTGGCGCCCAACGAGGCGGCCATGTCCGCCTGCCGGCCGAATGTCCGGGAGGTCTTGGCCCAGTTTGGCCATGAAACGGTGGCCCTGGTTGCGGCTGCTCGCGAGGTGCTCCAGGTCCTCTGGCCCAACGACATGGCTCTGACGGTCATCTCCAAACTTGCGGATCAGCTGGCCAAGTCCACCAACCGGATTCTTGAGCTGCAGGAGTCGGCTGCGCGCGGGGGTGCTCAGTGGGCCGTCTCCCTGCTCTTGTCCTGGTATCCGGATGCTGACATCGAGGTCTTCAACGAAGGCCCGTGAGACGACACGGACTACTCGGAGCTCCGGCTGCAGAACGGTGTTCACCGCACCGCCAGCACCATCGCCGAGTTCGTCGATTTTGATGACTTCGTCCCCACTTACGTGGATCCCAAGGGGAAGAAGGTCAAGGTGGATAAAGGCGATGCTGTCGATGCGGACGAGGGTGGCTACTCCAGCCAGGTGGCCAAGACTGACAAGTGAGGACCTTAGGATGTCGGGTGTAGCTGTACTTATGACTTGAACTTATTTTGCCCCCGGGATGCCGGGCATAACTATAAAACTTGCGACTTTGATCTTATCGGCCGGCTGCTTGTTAGCCGGCTGCCTTGTGTTTACTGTCTTGCACTTTCTATCTTGCACTTACTGGTCTGCACCTTTTCCTGACAGGGTGGAGGTCTGATCCCGTCCACCGGGTACCACTAGCCCCCCGAAATTGGGACCGGCTCGCGCAGAGAGGCGGGCCGAATTTGCCAAACAGAAAACCTTTCATCCTTTTCTTGCACAACTTCCCGGGGTGGCCGGGTGGAAATTTGTTTCCTTATTCTTGCTTTCTGAGGACTCGCCCCCGAAATTGGGGCCGGCTCGCGGAGGGAGCTGGGTCGAATTTATTGTTTCGTCCTTAGAATCTTGCCTTAACTTGCATGAGAGGACGTAGATGTCGTTAAATCGTTAGTGCATCAAGTCAAAAAGTTCGCATTTTTACTTTTCATCTTTTAGTTGATTTAGGTGCTGGCTCGCCCTTGCTTTGCCCCTTTAGGCGTTTTCTGTGCACCCGGCCGGTCATGACCGCTGCTCTTGCCGGCGTGTCAGCCAGGTTGCGGTCTGCAGCACGGATCCGAAGAGTGGGCCGGCTGGTCGAGTGCACAGTCAGACTTTTAGGAGTTTGACTTAGGCGAGCGAGGCAAGGTTTTCGTGGCCGGCTGGATGTTATTCTTCCCTTTGATGTTTTTCACGTGTGAGCTTTCTAGCTTTTGCTCTAGCCGGCGAGTCTGCAGCGTGGATCCGTAGAGTGGGCCTTGGGCGTATAGCGCGCTAGTAACCCATCGCCGGGAAGAATGAACAGCCGGCTAGCCACAATCGGACGATAAAACATAACTTGCATTGATACATGGTAGCCCCCGAGTGTGTGCTCGGGGCTACCGCCTTACATAAAAATGGTAAATATACAGGGTGTTACTCCTAGGCGTGGAAACGGCACAGCAGGTCTGCGTTCCATGGACGCTCTGTCTCCTCGAAGGAGGTGTCCGCCTTGTCTTTCTTCGGCTCACGCACGTCGGTGAGGTAGTACGCGTTGTTGAGCAACGCCCGGCTGATGATGAAGGGTCCCTCCCAAGGGGAGGATAACTTGTGCCAACCCTTGGTGTCTTGGATCAGCCGGAGCATGAGGTCACCTTCTCGGAATGAATGAGGGTGGATCCGGCTGGCGTGATAGCGGCGTAGGTCTTGCTGGTATGAGGCCGACCTGGACTCGGCCAACTCGCGTGCTTCCTCTAGCAGGTCCACACCGTCTTCATTTGCTCGCCTGGCTTGCTCCTCGATGTACAGGATGGCTCGGGGGGAGTCGAACTGGATGTCAGCCGGTAGGACGGCCTCCGCCCCGTAGACGAGGAAGAAGGGCGTGTAGCCGGTTGATCTGTTTGGAGTTGTCCGGAGGCTCCAGAGGACGGATGGCAGTTCTTCTATCCATCACCTGGCTGCCCGCTCGAGAGGGTCCACCAGCCGGGGTTTGATGCTGGCTAGGATGATGCCGTTTGCTTTCTCCACTTGCCCGTTCGACTGGGGGTGTGCGACCGATGCGAGATCGAGACGGATACCGTTGATGCCGCAGAAACACACGAAGGGGCCCTTGGCGAAGTTGGTGTCGTTGTCGGTGATGATGCTGTGTGGGTAGCCGTACCGGTAGATGATGTCGCGAAAGAAGCTGACTGCAGTCTTGCCGTCCAGTATCTTGATCGGCTTCGCTTCTATCCACTTGGTGAACTTGTCCACCGCCACCATAAGGTGGGATAGGCCGCCGCGAGCCGTCCTGAATGGGCCGACCATGTCAAGGCCCCAGACGGCAAAGGGCCAGGTGATTGGGATTGTCATCAAGGCGGCCGATGGAGTATGCTTCTACTTCCAAAAACGCTGGAAGCCGCTGCAGGTCCGCACGAGTTCCTCGGCGTCGGCCAGCGCGGACGGCCAGAAGAACCCGTACCGCATGGCCTTTGCCATTATGGACCTGGACGACGCGTGATGGCCGCACTCTCCCTTGTGGATGCTTTTCGAACAGCCGACGTCCTTCTGCTGGCTCGACGCAGCGTTGGTAGACGCCGGCTATGCTACGTTTGTATAGCTCGTCGTTGATGATGGTGTAGCCCTTGGCGCGGCGCAACACTTGTCTGGCTTGTAGCTCTCCCTCTGGGAGTATGTCTTGAGCAAGGTAGTCGAGGAAAGGTTGCGCCCAGGTTGGCGCCGCTCGACCGTCTAGGACGACGGATAGGTCTGGCTGTCTTGCAGCGAAGCCCCCGGTTCAGCTGCCCAGGCTCCGGGTCCGGCTGCGAAGCTCCCGGACCCGGCTGCTCAGCCCCCGGGTCCGGCTGCGTAGCCCCCAGTTTGCCTTGGCCCTGGATCTTTTGACGACTACCGGCACGACCCCTAGGCCGACCAGTGGTCCCGGGGCGGTAGCCCCCGAGCTTGGCCGGCTAGCCCCCGGGTCCGTGGATTCGGCTGGCAGGTTGGGGTCGGCCCTCAGGATGATGGAGTCCGACTCTAGAGAGGGCATGATGGACGGCTTGTAGAGGTGCTCGAGGGAGATGCCGGGTGGAATGACTTGCCGGGTGGAGCCAAGCTTGGCTAGCATGTTGGTCGTCTCGTTGTTGATCCGGGGTACGTGGCGAAACTCGCACCCCTCGAAGTGTGCGGTGAACTGCTGCACGAAAAAACGGTAGGACGCCATGTTTGCATCCTTGGCGTCCCAGTCCCCCGAGGCCTGCTGGATTACCAGGTTCGAGTCACCGAAGCACAGGATGCGATGGACGCCTAGCTCCTTTGCTAGCTTGAGGCCGTGGACGAGTGCTTCGTATTCGGCTACGTTGTTGGAGGCCTTGAAGTGGATTTGGAGTGCATATTCTAGCTGGTCACCCTTGGGCGAGGTGAGGACGTTGTCGGCTCCTAGGCCTTCCTTCATCTTGGAGCCGTCAAAGTGCATCCGCCAGTATGAGCTATCCGGACACGGTGGCAGGTAATGGGTTTCTGCCCAGTCGACGAAGAAGTCGGCTAGGATTTGAGACTTGATGGCTGTCCTTGGCTTGTACAGTATGGAGTGAGCCACCAGCTTGATGGCCCACTTGGCGACGCGGCCGGTTGCATCCTTGTTGCTGATGATGTCCGCAAGCGGAGCCGCGCAGACGATTGTGATGGGGTGCTCCTGGAAGTAGTGGCGCAGCCTTTTGGCGGCAAAGTGCACGCCGTACACCATCTTCTGGTAGTGGGGGTAGTTCTGCTTCGACTGCGAGAGGACCTCGCTCAGGTAGTACACAGACCGCTAGACTAGCTGCTCCTTGCCTTCCTCGCGGCGCTCAACCACGAGGACGATGCTGACGACCCGGTTGGTGGCGGCGATGTATATCAACATTGGCTCTATTGCAGCCGGCGGTGCTAGGACGAGTGCGGTTGACATCACCCGCTTGAGCTCGAGGAATGCCGCATTTGCCTTGTGGGTCCAGGTGAACTTGTCCACTTTCTTGAGTAGCTGGTACAAAGGCAAGGCCTTCTCCCCCAGCCAGCTGATGAATCGGCTGAGGGAAGCGAGGCAGCCGACAAACTTCTGGATGTCGCACAGCCGGGTAGGGTGCTTTGAAAGGACACGAATGTCGCCTAGAGGGGGGTGAATAGGCGATTTAAAATTATTACGGTTAAGACTTGAATAAATGCGGAATAAAACTAACGTTTAATTTATCAAGCCAAAACCTAAACTAGCTAGGTTCACCTATGTGCACCAACACTTATGCTAAGCAATATAATCAACTAGGTGATAGCAAGATATATGACTTTAAGCTCGATGTCTATCACAAAGTAAATAGCATAAGTAAGAAGCTCGGGATAGAAATACCGAGGCACTTGGAGACGATGATTTATCCCGAAGTTCACTTCCCAATGGAAGCTAGTCTCCGTTGGAGCAGCACAGTGTTCACCAATGTGAAACACCGAGTAGCCTTGATATGGCACACCGTATCTCTGTTGTGTCTTACCACCAATGTGGCGAGGCACTTGTCACTATGTTGCCGTTGAGGTTGACAACTAGAACCTTTACAAGGATGAAGCTCACTCCATAAGTTGCAGGGTCTTCACCAAATGCACCGAGCCACCAAGACTCAATGCCCAAGGCCGAGGCACACACCACAACTCAATTGGTGGTTCCCAGCAATGTCTTCGTAACTACCAAAGCTCCGAAGCTAACAACGTTGAGCCACACTCCACAATTGGAGGCTCCCAACAAATCACGTGAGCCACCAAGACTCCGAGAAATCAACAACCGTCTAGGGTACCAACGTGCCCTAGAGGAACAAGCTCTAGGGCACCAAAGTACCCAAGAGAAACAAGCTTCTCAGCTTCACTTTCCACGAATCACCATGGAGAACTCAAACCGATGCAACTAATGCAATGGCAAGACCACACTAAGTGGTCACGTTCTTCCAACCCGAATCCAACCAAAGCAACTAATGCTTGGGAGGGATTTGAGAGGAAGAACAAAGGAGAAACACTAAGAAACTCCAAAGATCTAGATCCAAAGGGTTCCCCTCACACTACTAGGAAAACGCTTATAGCAGCACACGTTACCGCTGGCTGTTTGCAATATTTGTTGCCGGTGGTAATGGGTGACGGGCCAGCCTCAACTTACCGCCGGCGGTTTGGCCCAAACCCGCCGGGGATAAGCTAACTTACCACCGGCGGTTTCAGACCAAACCGCCGGCGGTAAGTGGGCCCCAAAACTGGCCGACTGGGCCTCAACTTAGCGCCGGCGGTTTGGCCCAAAACCGCCGGGGATAAGCTAACTTACCACCGGCGATTTTGGGCCAAACCGCCGGCGGTATGTGGGCCTGGAAACTGGCCGGATGGGCTCAGACTTACCCCCGGCGGTTTAGGCCAAACCGCCGGCGGTAATTTAGCTTACAGGTGGGTCCCGCTCCGCGGCCTTACCTTTCTTCAATCGTCCGCACCGTCGCCATCCCCAATTGCAACCGCGATGCTCCCCTCCTCCTCCCTCCCAGCCCTAACCCTAGCCTCCCGCCAGTCGTCCTCTTTTCAGATCCCTCCCAAGGCCTCGCCCTCGCGGGGGTCACCGCCGATGGCCGCGTCGCCCTCCTCTCCCCGATTCGATCCCTCCGCCCGGCTACACCACCGCGTCCCCAACATCCCCACTTCCTCTCTGGAGCACGCCCTCCTATTGATCGAGCCGATTCGGAGCTGGTAGGAGCGGTGATGGAGGCGGTGAGGTGCCTCCGGAAGTCGACGCCGTGGCGGCATCTGAGCGAATGCCGGCGCCCTCATCTGCCATGAGGGCAGCAACATCGAGCGGCAGATCTGAGCTTTGCCCTCCCCTGCTCTTCGCCATCGTCTCCCCGATTGGATCCTCGACCATCTCCATGCCGATTCAATCCCTCGCTTCAGTTTTCCCGAATCCTATTGTGCTCAGGTTGCTGCTCTTGTAACGATTTGGTTTTGTTTGTGCTTGGTGCTCATAGTCTACGGAGAAGACGCTGGCGAACTCCATGCGGGAGATCAAGATGCCGAAGCTCGTCCTCAACATCTCCGTCGGCTAGTCAAGATCGCCTCATGTGTGCATCCAAGGTATAAATACGGCCATTTATTTATCCTATTCCTCTCCTGGTTGATTGCGCTCGTGCTTGTGGGATTCAGATTAGTTCCGTCTGGATATATTCCTATGCTGGCTGTTAGCTTTGGTGATCCGTAGCTAGTATCAACATGCACGGGTATTGTTCTATGTATGTCTATAGAAGTGCCTTTGATAACGCATCCAGAGAGAAATTCTTCCATTTTACTGATTGTATGTGGCGATCTCATCTCGGGTTGTATGTGTCTACAGTTTTGTAGAGTATCTTCATTTTTGTCTCGTATTCTGTAGAACATTTGGCTCATAATTCATCTCTGTATAACATCAGCTTTTACTTGTTAATAGTTTAATTTGATTAGCTCTTTGAGCCTGTATGCCCACTAATTGCATGATTGCAGCTTTCATTTACTAGATTGGAGAATCATGCACCAGTAGAATATGTATGCTATTTACTTCAGAATCATGCACTTGCTGTCATTTAACTCAAGTATATAAATTTTCTTATCTTGGTTGCCATGTGTCACCTTTGATGCATCAAATCCTACTTTCAATTATCAATAACATTGTTCTCTGTTTTGAACTTGTTCAGTTTGGCATGGTAATGGCCATGCTATGATGATTTCCAAATCATATTTCTCCTTTCTCTGCTTCTATTGGACTGTTTCTAATAGTTCTGGGTATTAGTAATTTAAAGTTTGGATTTTCCTTCAGATTTGAGATAGTTCCTATATGTTGTCTAAGGATATTAGGGGCACACGTGTGGTTGTGGTGTTTTCTCTTATTCCAAGATACTAACCACGTGTGTGTTTGTTTGTAGGCGGGAGGAAAAGAATGAGATAGGAAGATATGCTTGTGTGCTGTCATATTACTTTTTGCTGTTCTTTATTGACTGTTAACTAATTTAGAGTTCAAACAATTGTATCGAGGATTCTTGTGTGCTGTTAACCAATTGTTCTTTTGGTGTATATTCTTGTATCGAGGATTCTTGTATATTCTTGTGTATATCAAACAATTGAAAATGCGTCTCATGGGTACATGTATATTCTTGTATATATTGTGTATATTCTGCATATTCTGTGTAATTTGAGATTTTTTTTGCTCCTGTTTAATATTACCACTGGCTGTTTGGGAAACTCGCCGGTGGAACACAAACTTACCCCCGGCAGACAGGAAACAGTCGGCGGTAATAGTGTAGCCCTGGCGGTTTGAGTAAAACTGCCGGTGGTAAACTGGTTTACCCCTAGCGGTTTGCAAACCGCCGGCGGTAAGCTATTACCACCGGCGATATGGTCGCCGACGGTTTGCAAACCGCCGGGGATAACCCAATTTTAGCCGCCGGCGGTAAGGGTTTCCCTAGTAGTGTCACTTAGAGGAGAAATCGATCGGTGGAAACGCGGATCTAGACCTCCTCTCTCTTTTCCCTCAAAAACTAGCAAGAACTATTGGAGGGATTGAGAGATAGCAAAGCTCAAAGGGATGGCAACAATGGAGTAAAATAGAGCTCAAGAGATGGAAGAAGGAAGAAGATGAATTGGGGAAGAAGACCCTTTAAAAAGGGGAGCCAAAATATGGCCGTTGGGGCAGGGGCTCGTGGCCAGCCATGGGGCCGGCCAGACCGGGGCAGTGGCCGGCCAGCCAATGCGTCGAAGTGGCCATAGCCCGGCCATGGCCGGCCAGCTAACAGAGCCAGCCCGGCCATGGGTCCGGCCAGGCCGGGGCAGTGGCTGGCCAGCCAATGCGTCGAAGTGGCCACAGCCCGGCCATGGCCGGCCAGGCCCGGCCATGATGGCCGGCCAGCTAACAGAGCCAGCCCGGCCATGGGTCCGGCCAGGCCGGGGCAGTGGCTGGCCTTCCCTCTTCTTCTTCCCTTATTTCTTGCTTTCTTTTCTTTTCTTTTTTCTGTCTAGAAAACGTTCGATACCGGAAATGCAATAACTTTTGTATCCGTACTCCGTTTTCGATAATCTTGGACTCGTTGGAATCGTCACAACGAGCACTACAAGAATATGCAGAGAAACATTACTGTTCAACAATATATGGTAAAACCAAATGATGAATGGTAAAACCTTTTATTTAAATCTGGAAAACCATATCTTTTGCAAATGAAGTCCGAATGACATGAAACCACTTTTGTTGGAAAGAGGACGACAAATGTTACCCAATAACAAGTGAAAATATTGAAACCAAGCAAGGGAGATTTTGTTACTAAATGGAAGAGTGAAACCTTCCGCATAGATGGACCGGCAAAATCTCCGACACCGAAAACTCAATAGGGAACACATATGAAAACCGTTTTCGGTGACCTTGGCCTTGTCATGACAAGCACGACAAGCACCAATACCACACCACGATAAGAGCCAAATAGGAACCAATAAAGATGATGGCAAGGATGCAAAGGTTTGAGCTCTCTACGATCGATACGCTAAAGCTTATTTGAGAGCCCCTCTTGATAGTACGGTTACCTATCCTAAAACCCTGGTCTCCCAACTACACCGCAAGACCGGTAAAATAGAAACCCTATCAAGATCATACCTTTTCCTTGCGCATTCCACTTGAGCTAGATGATGACGATCTTGATCTACTCTCAAGTGGATCACCTTTCTTGATTGCGCTCCGCTTGGTGAAGAATCGCATAGTGCTCCCCCATACACCAAGATGGGAGAGGCACTCTTTCGCATATCTTCACATGCCCTTATCTTGTATGTTGATCAACTTGCAGTTAGCCTTGATCAACATATATTCTTCTTCTTCGCATACCTTCACATGCGCTTATCTTGTATGTTGATCAACTTGCACTTAGCCTTGATCAACATATAATCTTCTTCTCCCCCATACACCAAGATGGGAGAGGCACTCTTTCGCATATCTTCACATGCCCTTATCTTGTATGTTGATCAACTTGCACTTAGCCTTGATCAACATATATTCTTCTTCTTCGCATACCTTCACATGCGCTTATCTTGTATGTTGATCAACTTGCACTTAGCCTTGATCAACATATAATCTTCTTCTTTTAGCCTTGACTCCAACGTATGGAGTCCAAGCATTCCTTATGGACCAACACTACAAATATAACTCAAAGCACACATTAGTCCATAGAGATTGTCATTAATTACCAAAACACCACATGGGGGCAACCATGCTCTTTCAATCTCCCCCATTTTGGTAATTGATGACAATCCCTTTTAAGAGGGTTTATATAATTAATTAAGCAACCTTGCAAGACAAGGGTGCATGAGCATGAGAGGCAAATGCTTAAGAACCAAGCGAAAGCATAAAACCAAATTCCCTTAAACCCACTAAAACTTCTCCCCCACTGGCATCGATTGCCGAAATGGGAAGAGAAAATTTAGAAGGCCAATATAATATGAGTTCCTCCACAAGGTATGCATTTCTCAAGATATGAGTGAAATCAAATGCACATATCCATTAACGAATAATAGAGGAAATCAAACTATATTGAGGATCCAAGGATTGCAAGAGGTTGAAATCATTCTAAACATCTCCACAAAGGAGAAAAGCAATCAAGAAGATCCTATCCGAGAGTTCTAAATAAAAATAGATAAGCTCCCCAATGTTCATGCGCTATTGAGGAGTGCACAAGTATGGAGTCCTCACTCCCCCCAAAATCATCTAGAACACTCACCAAGTGCAAGGGTTAAAAAAAAATTAAAGCAAAACCGAGCACTTCCACCAAAGATGTGGTTGAGCCATAAGGAGATACAATTAAAAGAAATTATCAATAAAGGCCCAACCAAGAGTGTGTGTGTGACACGACAATTAATTTGGTAAGACACATAGTCTTAATCAAATGGAGATAAGTTATATATAAAGTATTGACACACACAACTTACAAAGAAGATTTTTCAAAAAAAATGTTCACAAGCTCAAGGATACAAATTGGAAATTAAAACCAATAAAAAAACCAAGAGCTAGTGAGAACATTTAGCCAACAAAATCAACATACTCACCGTGATAAGCATGAAGAGAAGAATCTTCAATAAAATGTGAGTGCGCAAAGATGCGAATAGAAGTAAGACAAGCACTCACGAGACAAACTTGGAGCCACCAAAGAATTATAGATAAAAGACAAGGTGGCTTGAAAGAAAGTAGGATACCAAATAAAAGGTGACCTCTCTCATATGTATAGGTTTCTAAGTAGACAATGATATTCATCGACAAAGAAACTTGCACATATAAAATGGTCAAAGAAAGGAGACTGGTAACCAAAAGGAAGTCATGAATATACAAGAAGAGATTATTGCTTAAAAGCATAGCACATAGCTCAAATTTATCTCATTGTATATAAATGAACTTCAAACACATCAAATGCATCACACATATCACTAAGGGAACAAGAGATAGTGGAAATGCTTTCAGATAGGCAACAAGTATCACAAAGAAATAATACCAATTGAAGGAAGGTTTTTGCAATTTCATCACAAATATCACAAAGATATACCAAGTGAAGGAAATAATCCAAAACCACAACAATTGTACATTAAAGTTTTCATGCCAAGAGGCAACCTACACAAGGTTGAATACAAGAAAAATATGCATGGGATAGACACTTGTTACCGAAATAGCATTGGTGATGATGAAGATGAGAATTTTTGTTTATCATCAAAGCTTGACTCCAATAATCACATGGTGAGAACACCTTCCTTATGAATGAGGCAAGCATCCAATGCATCTCCATTGTACCTAAAACAAAATTCAAGTACAACATGGTTCCCAAACTCATTGGGTCCCATAGTAGTTAGATAAACTACAATACATAGGAAACACTCCATATAATATGTGCATATAGATATGAAATTTAATTTCATGCACATCTTAGCCGATTTAGGATTTGGTGGAGTATCCCCTATATATTGGATCAAGAAAGACTAGCATGCCATAAAATAAATATACTAGTAAATATGCATGCATGGACTTACAAGAACCGAATGAGATACAATTTGGACAAAACACTAAGTAAACCAAGAAGAGAGCACACCAAAGTGTGACACAAAAAGGTTGTCCAAATTATATCAATAACCAAATCAACAAATGATTGAGGACAAATCAAATCAACATATGATTGATTCCAAAACACATCAACACATGAAGTGTGATATCAATAGGAATCAAATCAAACAACACATGAGAGATAAGACATCAATTGAAAAATAAGATACCAATTAGGAGACAAGATACCAAAAGGAGGTTAATACTTGACCGAAATCAAGTAAAGTAAAATAAAGTAATAAGGTATCAAGATTTCCACAATAAATATCAATTGAAACAAATATCTATGGAGGAGATATTAAATTCCAATTAATACCAATTGAAGGTACCTAGTCAAGGCCAATGAGCATATAAGATGAAAGAAAGAGACATGCTCAAAGGGTTTTCTCATTCTATAGGATAAACATAAAACAAGAAATGAGAAAGCAAGACTCCCAAGAGAGAGCAAGGTTATACTAAATAAACCAAGCACCCTTTACACTTTTCATGATGGCACAAAGCATCAAGAGAAAAAGATTTGTCTTCCATAAATACATACGATAGAAATAAATGCCAATTGAAAGGATCAAATATTGATAGATAGGATAGTGTTCGAAATAAAAGGAATGCTCCCCCAAGATTCATACATTATTTTGATATTTGCATTTGAATACAAAATGCATGCACAAGGGATCATGACTCTTCATATTTTATTTACAACACTAAACACTACCAATTTGAAGATTAGTATCCATGCAAGAGGCAAGGAAGGCAAAGGGAGTCAAAATAAATATTTTGGCAAGAGATGGGGCAAATAAAAGACAATGCCAATGTAAGGATAATCAAAAATATTCTATCACAAACATAAATATGGATTGTCCAAGGACAATGACCATTCGGAATTATTTTCCGGTGATAGAGGTATCCAAGAATATCCTCACAAGATAAAACATATGGCAAGAGATAGGAAATAAAACACCATATTTAAATAAGGTTTGTTGATAGTTCCAACTATTCAAACCAACCGGCAAGGCCATGGTTAGAATAATATGGAACAAATGGTTTCTCAAATAATATATAGGAATGCATATTAGAGAGAAACCATACCAAGCAAACTCACACAAACAAAAGCCAAAGGATAGCTAAAAAGCAAATTGGAACTTGTTTGAGCTAATATGCCACATAGAAATAAGATAATTTACAATATCACATCTAGGTGGCAAAACCTCAAATGTTCACATTTTATGGGATTGTAATATGCACATAGCGTATTGCTCCCCCACAATGTGATAATTCATTTCTTCCTAACAAGAGGCAAATAAAATCAACTAGAGATGATTAATGGACATTATATAATTTGAATTTCTCATGAGCATGACATACCACATAGTGACTAGATAATATTGAAATATCAATACTAGGTGGTGTGCCTCATGTACATACATATTTAGGATTGTGAAGTGCACAAAGCATATCACAACCCCAAAATGGGATGGTCCATTAATCTCTCAAAAGAGCCCATTGAAATCAACATAAGATCCAATAAGGACTCAACACAAAGTTTACACATATATGGAGTGCACATTAACATACACAAACTTGATTGCTCAAGGTAAGTAATAAGCACACCATATACAAGCATATGCTAGGAACAAAACTAACACATGCAAGGGAGCAAGCAACTTCAATGTATATATAATTTTAATATAAGTTACCGCAAGAAGGAGCATTGGATATGAGGTATGACAATATAATCCAAATGACTTGGCTTGTGGAAATAATAATCAAGAAGATCCCTTAATTCTTCAAGGATAGCCAAGTCTCCAATGTCCTCCATCACAACCTATTGATCAAGTTTGAGCTTGTTGGTCCCCAACCAAGTTGGGTCCTAAGAGGTTAGTCACAATAGGCTTGGCAACCCAAATGGTTCTTTTCTTGACACCACTTTGAGTTCCCACATATTTGGCAAACACATTGCCAACCCTATCCTTCCTAAGCGAATAAGCATCATCAATAATTATGGGGTTGGATAGAGTACCGTTTGTGCATGAAGAAGCCAAGTGGCCCTTCTCATGGCATAAGTAGCAATATCGACTCTTTTCTTTCTTCTTAATAGGCTCCTCAACTTGAGGAGCAATGACTTGAGTCTTCTTAGGAGGTGGCATTTGTTCAACCCGAGGTTGAGCATGAGATTGAACAATAGGCCGCTTCCCTAGTTGCTTCTCACTAAGAGGCTTCTTCTTCATTGGGCAATCCCTAACATGATGCCCTTCAATTTTGCACTTGAAGCAAACAATCTTGGCCGAGTGATTGACTTGTTCTTGTCCCTTCTTATTGCTACTCTTGGACTTGTTCTTGATATTGGAGTTGAATCCAAGTCCACTCTTGTCATTGGGGGATTTTTGCACACTCAACATGTTGTAAAATGTGGCCTTCCCTTTATGACGCTTCTCCACATCTTTCTTCAAAGAAGTGGCTTGTGCCTTGTGCTCTTTAGTCTTCCCTACAAGGTTAGTAGCTATACAAGTACTAGTGGAAGTTGAAGCTTCATTATTAGAGCAACTAGGCACGAAATGTAATTCAACATATGATTTAGCACTAGTGTGAGATGAAGAATTACAAGGACTAGCACATGGTATTGTAGCATTTTTAGTAGAAGTTGTGCCATTGTCCACATGAGGATCACTAGATATTACCTTGGTAGCAATGGCCTCATGACCTAACTTTAGCTTATCATGAGATACGAGAAGATCTTCATGAGAGCTCGAGAGCTTCTCATGGCTTTCTTCCAATATCTCATAATTGCTAGTTAGCAATTTAAGTTGAGCCCTTAGCTCAACATTCTCCTTTAAAATGGATGCTTCACAAGAAATAGAGTTAGTAGCACAAGCATCAACATTAATAGCAATGGGAGAACAAGTAGGAAGCTCTTTTAGTAATTGAGCTTGGAGTTGATCATGAGACTTAGTGATATGTGCAAGAGAATCTTCCAAGGACTTGACATCCTTTTCAAATTTCACATTAGCCTCAAGAAGTCTAACAATTTCAACAACAAGCTCTTCATTTTTTATTTTAAAATCATTAGCCACCTTGAAAGCTTTATCATGGGTTTCATTTACTTTAGATGACTGTAGAGTAAATGCCTCCTCAAGAGATTTCTTGGTGGTTTGTTCTTCTTCAAGAGCTTCCTCAAGATCCGCAATCGTGTTTGCATAATCACGTTCGCGGCTAAGACTTTCATCTTCACGTGCTTGAAGGGGTCGCAGCATAGAAAACAAAAATTTTCCTACGCAACAGGCGGAATAAACCCCAAGGATCTAGATCTACTAGATGGAGGTAGCGAAGATGAGATCCAATCTCTTACCCTTGAAGATCAACAAACGCGTTTTGTCGGTGCAGGGGTTGGCTAGTCGATCCCCGCAACTAGACTCATCTAGTCGCGAGGAGATGTATTTCCTCGAAGTCCAATCCGACGAAGTGCCACAAGGGGTAGCACCTCCGCGGTATCCACACGTACGGCTCGATGTAGATCTCCGCCTTCTTGATCCCGCAAGCAAGGTGGAGATGGCTAGATGGATCTCGGCACCACGACGGTTGTGGTGGCGTTGATGGTGGAGTGCTCCGTCCGACAGGGCTTCGCCAAGCCATGTGAGAGGGAGAGGGAGAGGAGAAGACGCAGCAGCCCTAGGGCATAGGGGTGGTGCGGCTTGGGAGGTGGCGCGGCAGCCCTGCAAGGGAGGGGTGGCGCGGCTAGGTAGGAGGTGGAGGAGGGGTGCGGCTAGGGCATGTGAGAGGGGCAGCCCACAAGGGTGGTGCGCACCCCCTCCTCTCTCCTCTTTATATAGGGGCCGGCTAGGGTTTGGAGGGGGGCTGGCCGGCCCCGTCAACTTGGCCCCCAAGTTGAGTCCAAGTGGACTTGGGCTTGGGCCCTTTCCAACTAGGGGTGGCTGGCCACATAGTCCAACTAGGACTTGGCCTCCCCTTCCCTTGCCTTGGCCGGCTAGGCCCATGTGGACCTCTAGGTGGTGCGCAGCCCAAGTGGTTGCTGCACCCCCTTTGGTCCATGTGGGCCCCCTACATTAGGTGGGTCCCACTTCTAGACTCCTCTAGAACTTTCTAGAACCTTCCGGTACCCTATGCAAATATTCCGGAACTTTTTTGATACCTCCGGAAACACTTTCCTTATATGAATCTTATTCTCCGGACCACTCCGGAACTCCTCGTGATGTCCGGGATCCTATCCGAGACTCCGAATCACCATTCGTGCATACCATCAATTATCTCATCGCTAACCCTAGCTACATCGGAGCGTTAAGTGTGTGACCCTACGGGTTCGAGAACATGCAGACATGATCAAATCAATAATCAATAGCGGGACCGGGATGCCCATATTGACTCCTACATATTCAACGAAGTTCCTTTTCGATTGAACCACGATGCCGGAGATTCTTAATCTCGTATACGATTCCCTTTGTCTCACCGATATTTAATTTGCCCGAGATATGATCGTCGATATCTCCATATCTAGTTTCATCTCGTTACCTGGCAAATTCTCTTTACTCGTCCATAATATAGGATCTCCGTGATTAACACTTAATCACATGGTTGCAACCTTTCTTGATGCTATATTACCGAGAGGGCCCAGAGATATCTTTTCCGTCACAAGGAAGGACAAATCCCACTCTTGATTCATGTCACCCAACAAATACCATCGGAGATACCTGAAAGCCACCTTTATAATCACCCAGTTACGAAGTGACGTTTGATGTCCACAAAGCATTCCTCCGGTAAACGGGAGTGACATAATCTCATGGTCTAAGGAAACTATACTTGGCATATACTAAAAGCGTTGGCAATGAAACTGTGTGTGACACAATCAATTGCAACTCTTTATTATCGGGTCTTGTCCATCACATCATTACTCCTAATGATATGACTCCGTTATCAAGTGACTATAACAAGTCCATGGTTAGGAAACTCTAACCATCTCTTGACTAACGACTAGTCCGGCTAGAGGCTTACTACGGACACCTGTTTGTTTATATTCCACACATGTATTATGTTTCCAATTAATACATTATAGCATGGATAATAAACTATTATCATAAACATGAATATGCTAATAAATCATTTATTATTGCCTCTAGGGCATATTCCAAACAGTCTCCCTACTTGCACTAGAGTCAATAATCTAGTTTACATTTTCTCGATCCAACACTCATGGTGTCTAACACTCATGGAGTCTCAGTGCTGATCATGTTTGCTCGTGGAAGAGGTTCTGTCCGTGTTCTGTACTATACAGTTCTTTATGTTCTTTGCAAAACGTCAATGTCACCTAATTTGACATTACTTTATCATCACATGATAAACCTCTTATCATCACATGATAATTTCATCATCATATGACGAATATAATATATTTGGTTACAGAGTGAGATTTTCATTTCCCGTTTATGCCTACATGACGTATGATCAGTCAAGAGGACTTTCACATAGCATGTGCACCCGGAACTCACTCAGTCTTGAAACAAAATTTCTCAAACCAAAATATTATATCTTTAATCCTTGAATTAATCATATACTCCTATATGTTGTAGACTCACAAATCGACAGTGCAATCATGTCACTTCGATATTTTCGATCATGCTTTCGCTGCGCTTCTGCTATTATGAGATCCCCAATCTAGTTTGGTTTTATGACTTCAACCAAGTCTACCAATCTCTAGATTCCTTTATCTCATCTTCATGTTAAAATGACTCCTCATTCTAACACGTTCTTCTAACCAAGAACTTGGGTCACTATCGTCAAATACAAACACATGGTTCTTATATGTTTTAGACCTATGAACAATTCATAGCGAATACCAACATATCCTCCAACCATCAATTTTGTACTGAGTTATTAACTCAATGTTTCACCTATTTCTCACAAGCAGATGAACCTTTCTTCTCTTGTTTTATTTTGAACTCCGTCAAAATCTTACTTAGGTTAAACATCCTGACATAATGCTTATCAAATATATCTATCCACCAGAGATACATCTATCTCCATAGATATTTGACGTTCAATTTCTAACTTCACAAGTTATACGTTGGTTCCTACTTATTTACAACATTTATGAAATCTCCATTCACACAAACAAGATGTTGTAAACTTCCACTCAAATATACACCATACACATATTAAATTGTGAAACCACTTTGGCTCCCACTCAGAAATATGTTATCCTATATTTGACCATGATTAACTAGCTCCACTCAAACATATGTCACCACATATTTTGATCTTGGAAAAATAGTTTCTGCTCTAACTTAATATATGTCGCAACATATCTTAATTAGATCACACTCCGTGTATTTCTCGATATTTTGGACAACCTCCAAAATTCTTAATTAACTATTAATATCGAGAACTCTTTATACGAAACGCAGTACTTTACTAGCTTTAAGTTTTATTTATTCCCTGCAAAACCCCTGTTGAGGACTAAATATGTGAAACATCACTTTCACAAAATCAAGCAACAAGTTACTTTTTTGATTTAAACTTAACACAGGATGACTCTTAGTCACTTTCGTATTTAAGGTTTCTATTTCTTCTTTGTAGTTTCGTAGGTATGTCTTGTTTCTGAAACATGACAAGTAAATCATGAATATTATTTTGTAACCTGACAAAATTTTATATTCTTGAATCCTACTTTTCTTTAGACAAGCTAAACCGAAATTCAATGATCACCATCATCAATTCCTTTATGTGTCAAGTTTTAACCAACATAGCACTTTACATATGTGCCACTTGATACATAACAAGCAATGTTTTAGCTTTTTCCATTCCATACAATTCTTTTATCAATGAAACCTTTCACAATAAATCCACTAAAACATTTAACACAATCAACAATTGATTTGTCCCTTTTAGTCTCTCATTGTGGAATCTCTATTCATAGTCACATATGAATATACTACAAACTTTATTTGCAATAGTTTTCTATTATCTCATAATTAATGAAACCACTGTTTCACATAACTCATATGCGAAATGCAAATCATTAAATAGATCCTTATTTCTAAATAGAGTGTTTATCAAATAAATCTAAATGCTATTATACAACCCCGAAATAATACCCTTCTTTGAGACCACACAATATCAAATAGTGGTGTGATTACAATATCTTAGGACATATCAAACTCCTTGAAAATATTCTAAATATTGTAATTTGTGATAACACTTCTCACAAGTCCGCATACTAACGTATACTCAAATATTTTGTCTCTTTTGATCAAATCATAAAGACTCATTTTCTGTTACTTAATATCCTAAACTCCAGAAATTTATTTGATCTCATCAAATATCATAACTCGAATAAATACACCTATTTAATCATTTATGATGGCAGTACACAAATAATGACATCTAACATTTGCTGAAAATACAACCAACACTTGTGTTTATTTTCGCAATTCATGGCACTCTTCAAGGGTGGCATTTTAGTCACACTCCTTACAATAAGGCGCATTGATAAACATCAAAATGTTTATTCAATATTCAGCACGACTAAACAATTGTCATTATTAAGTTTTGGATATTTTAGTATGTCTCTATTTTATAAATGTTCAACCAATTTGTCATCTAGATTATAATAAGAATAACACACTTATAATCGAAAACTTGTGATTTCCAAAAAGGATCACTCATGAAAATAGAACAACCATTGTCTTTAACATGAATAACCATCTCACATAAGCAAGACACACTAATTAAAATCACACTTAATTCGATTACAAAACTTATTCAAATTCTCTAATCCAAATGATAATGTAGAGACAGATCGTTGCCAGCATCAACTCCTTGATTGCACTATTCCACAACGTCTTCCCCATATCCTTTATGCAAATCTCAAGTAGCAGGTTCTGATTCATAAACATAATGAGTATCAAATACTTATCGAAACTGCCCACAATTGCAATAGGGATTTAAACACTTATAACATGTATATCAATATATACTGTCGATGGATTAGATCAACGGTGAAGATACGGAACTATGTACGCGCGGGCATCGTCGGTGTGGGTTAGTAGACGAACGACACGGAGAAAGGATTTATACAGCTTCGGGGCCCGGGAAACATCATCGGTAATACCCCTACGTGCTGTTTGTGGCTAGGTTGTATTTCTCTCATGGTGGAAGTGCCGATGAGGCGGCTCCTCTGGTTGTGTGGGGTCTGTGGGTCTGTTGGTCGTGCCCTCTTGGGGCGCCTTGCCCCTCCTTATAAAGGTGGAGGAGGCCGGCTTACAAGTAGAGTCCTCTTGGGACTCGGCTTAATATATTACAAGTGGGAAAGTTGAGTCCTTTTCCTACTCTGATTAGAGTCGGCCGCTGGGCTTCCTCCTGATGGGCCTCGTTAGTACTCCTTGCGGGTACCCGTGTCCATATCCACGACAGTAGCCCCCGAGCTTTCGGGTGACTCGCAGAGTCATGCGGAAGGTCTTGATTTGAAGAAATGGGACACAGAGTCCGTGCCGGGTTTTTTGCCGGCTTGTAGATGTAGCGCTTTGCCGAGTTGTAGATGTCGATGATGTCGTGGAACTCGGCTTCAGCATTTGCCGGGTTGTCGATGTAGATGTTGCTGAGTCGTCGTTTGCTGAGTTGTGTGTGAAGATGTTGTCGAGTCGTCGATGCCGACTTCTCCGGTCGAGTCGTCGATGTCGACTTCTCTCGGTCGAGTTGTCGAGGCGGCCTTCTCCTGCCGACTTGTTAATGCCGGCTCTCCTCCTGCCGACTTGTTTTGAAGTGACTCGGAATTTTCCGAGTCCTTTTGACGAGTTGTGTGACTTTGCTTGAATTTATTACACCGGTATATATGTAGCCCCCGAGTGCCGGGTCGTTTGCCTGCGACGACTCGGGACTCCTTGGTGTATAACTCCTTTCTTGCGCTTTTTTAATGGTCTAGCCCCCGAGTGCCGGGTTGTTTGCCTGCAGCAATCGCGGACTCTTTTCGTGGTACCTGAATAAAATTGTGTATGCATTATACCGTTCATGACGTATGAAAAAATTAAATAAATATTACAACGATTTGATTATTTGTGTTCAAGTGATTAAATCGTCCGACTTGTCTAAGGTAGGCTCTTCGCGGCGACTTTTTCATGCAATATGTTTTTGCCTGTCGACAAAGGCTTCTGTGCTTCAGAGTCGATCTGGCTTTGTTCATTACGCACTACTTGGTCTATTCGTTTCGCATCTGACTTAGCAAAGAAACGAACGTCCATCTCCTGAGCCAGGATACCTATGTTTGGACCGCGCAACTGGCAGCTTGTCCTCTTGGCAACCATAACTCAGAAGAATTAAATAGCCCCCGAGATTGACTCAAAGGTGGCGGATTTATTAACTGACTGGAAAAATAAAAGTATGAAATTTAAACATAAAGACGACTTAGCTGTTTATTTTCCGTAGTCGATGACGTG
Source organism: Puccinellia tenuiflora (assembly GCA_012064385.1). NCBI lineage: Eukaryota > Viridiplantae > Streptophyta > Magnoliopsida > Poales > Poaceae > Puccinellia > Puccinellia tenuiflora. The sequence continues at coordinate 8,066 of QRDG01000017.1, read as the reverse complement.
AAGAAAGCTGGCGAACCATCGAAGGGCGAGGTCATCGAGTCCTCCTACTCGTTTGCCGACTTGTTATTCACGTCCACGTACGTCTTCTCTTTCTTTTTCTTGCAGCGTACGTAACGTCTCCATGCACCACTGGTAACAAACTCGATTTGCTCCTTGCTATTTGTTTTGGAATCTGAACCTCACGTGGCCCTTGTATGTGTAAGTATCCTTTTTCTCTTCTTTTCCTTTTGAAGTTGGACGTGGTTGACCAGCAATGTTTGCATGCTGTGATTCCGTCGCTGAATTTGGTCGTGGTGAGTTGGCAGACTTGGAATCCCAACTCGTGTAGGAGTCGGCAGGACGTGCCTCCGATCGCACTATTCCTTGTCGGAAGAAGATCTTGAATTTTTCTTTTCGATCTTGCACGTCGGCTCCGATGCACGCGAGGGCAGCGATGATGTCGAGCCTCGCGCCCGCCGTGGTGGATGAAGAACTCGCCGAATGTCGGTGTTTTGAAGATTGGACCCATCGAGTTGTGAATCCACGCGCACTTAGCCCCACGGTGGGCGCGAAATATCGTGTATGAACCGGTGAAGATACGGGACTATGTACGCGCGGGCATCGTCGATGTGGGTTAGTAGATGAACGACACGGGAGAAAGGATTTATACAGCTTCGGGGCCCGGGAAACATCATCCGGTAATACCCCTACGTGCTGTTTGTGGCTAGGTTGTATTTCTCTCATGGTGGAAGTCGCCGATGAGGCGGCTCCTCTTGGTTGTGTTGGGTCTGTCGGGTCTGTTGTCGTGCCCTCTTGGGGCGCCTTGCCCCTCCTTATAAAGGTGGAGGAGGCCGGCTTACAAGTAGAGTCCTCTTGGGACTCGGCTTATATATTACAAGTGGGAAAGTTGAGTCCTTTTCCTACTCTGATTAGAGTCGGCCTGCTGGGCTTCCTCCTGATGGCCTCGTAGTACTCCTCCTTGCGGTACCCGTGTCCCATATCCACGACATATACTTTCTGCATTCAACTTCTCTTGCTATGGGTTCCACTTCGACATGACGCAGCCAAGACACAAACTCACAGAAAGTGATCAAATCCCTTCCCATGACATAGTCTCCGGCATAATTCTTGAATCTGGGGAGAAGCTAGCGTAGCACCCCATCTATCGTGAAATTGTCATTCATCTCGTGGTTCCAAACATCTACCAGAGTATAATCATCTTATGCATTTTCCTCAGGTGTTGTTCCAAGCAAGTGTTCTCTTCCATCTTGAGTGAAAGAAAACCGTTCAGACATTCGAACCTTACAATTCTAACTTGTGCTGAAAAACTATTTTTCAGCTCATCAACAATCTCCATTGCAATCAAGTTCTTGAATTGTCTACTTAGGTCAGAATTTATGAAGGTGCACATCATCCACTTGACTTTCAAGTAGGTGGTTCAAAACCACTCCATGTACTCTTCATAGCTTGCAGAAAAGTTTTGGGTTTATCTCCTATTGGTTCTTCTAGCACGTAGAGCTGAGCATGGGTGTTTAGGACTTTTTCAAACGCAGGTACCACTTTAACAAAATGACCCATCGAGACGCAGTTTTTTTTCAGCAACGAACAGACTACCGTAGTCGGCCATGATCTACAAGGATTTTTTCAAAGACATCTGGACTTTTGTTTATGATAATTTTAATTCATCTTAATGAACTCCCACTAAACTCAACATCTCTCTGGTTGTTTAGTGACACACGATCCAAATCCACTACACCACAACCGATCATCACGTGAGATGATGTAGCTTCAATGGTGAACATCGCCATGTTGATCATATCATCCATATGACTCGTGTTTAGCCTTTCGGCTCTTGTGTTCCGAGGCCATGTCTGTACATGCTAGGCTCGTCAAGGAAACCGTAGTATTTTCACATGTGTAAATCTGGCTTACACCCGTTGTATGTGAACGTTGAATCTATCACACCCGATCATCACGTGGTGCTTCGAAACGACGAACTTTCGCGTGCATACTAGGGAAGAACACTTCTTGATATTAACGTGAGAGATCACCTTATCATGCTACCGTCGCGATCACATCTAAGCATAACAATAAGGTGCACAAAAAGGAATTAACATCACATGCAATTCATAATTGTGATATGATATGGCCTTTCTTCTTATGCTTTTTGATCTCCATCTTCAAAGCATCGGCAAGATCTCCATCTCCGGCATGATCTCCATCATCGTGGCGCCATCACCATGGTTGTCCACCAACTATTGCAACTACAACTAATGCTACTCTTAGCAATAAAGTAAAGCAATTACATGGTGATTCATCGACACGCAGGTCACATAAAATAAAAGACAACCATATGGCTCCAGCCGGTTGCCGTACTCGACGACATGCAAGTCGCGAAAGATTACAAACATGATCATTGCATACATTATCACAAATCACATATTGGCCATACCACATCACATGACCCCCTCTGCAAAAACAAGTTAGACGTCCTCTACTTTGTTTATGCAATTTTTACGTGGCTTGGGTCAACGAGATAGAACCGTTCTAATCTACGCAAAACCACAACGGTGATATAGTAGTTGCTTATTTACTCATCCTTTTGAAAAGCCTTCCATTGAAAATTGCATCTTCACTAAAGTAAGAGAAACAGACACCCGCCAGCCACTTATGCAATACAAGTTGCATGTCTGTCGTGGAACCGGTCTCTCGTGCGTGGACGAGTAAGGTTGGTCCGGGCCGCTTCATCTCACAATACCGCAAAGACGCAAAGTGCACGTGAGAAGGTAGCAACATAAAATATCAACGCCCACAACACTTGTGTTCTAATCGCACCAACATCTACGAATAGATCTAGGCTCTGATACCACTGATGGGGTCGCAACATAGAAAACAAAAATTTTCCTACGCAACAAGCGGAATAAACCCCAAGGATCTAGATCTACTAGATGGAGGTAGCGAAGATGAGATCCAATCTCTTACCCTTGAAGATCAACAAACGCGTTTTGTCGGTGCAGGGGTTGGCTAGTCGATCCCCGCAACTAGACTCATCTAGTCGCGAGGAGATGTATTTCCTCGAAGTCCAATCCGACGAAGTGCCACAAGGGGTAGCACCTCCGCGGTATCCACACGTACGGCTCGATGTAGATCTCCACCTTCTTGATCCCGCAAGCAAGGTGGAGATGGCTAGATGGATCTCGGCACCACGACGGTTGTGCTGGCGTTGATGGTGGAGTGCTCCGTCCGACAGGGCTTCGCCAAGCCATGAGGGAGAGGGAGAGGAGAAGACGCAGCAGCCCTAGGGCATAGGGGTGGTGCGGCTTGGGAGGTGGCGCGGCAGCCCTGCAAGGGAGGGGTGGCACGGCTAGGTAGGAGGTGGAGGGGGGTGCAGCTAGGGCATGTGAGAGGGGCAGCCCACAAGGGGTGGTGCGCACCCCCTCCCCTCTCCTCTTTATATAGGGGGCGGCTAGGGTTTGGAGGGGGGCTAGCCGGCCCCCTCAACTTGGCCCCCAAGTTGAGTCCAAGTGGACTTGGGATTGGGCCCTTTCCAACTAGGGGTGGCTGGCCACCTAGTCCAACTAGGACTTGGCCTCCCCTTCCCTTGCCTTGGCCGGCTAGGCCCATGTGGACCTCTAGGTGGTGCGCAGCCCAAGTGGTTGCTGCACCCCCTTTGGTCCATGTGGGCCCCCTACATTAGGTGGGTCCCATTTCTAGACTCCTCTAGAACTTTCTAGAACCTTCCGGTACCCTATGCAAATATTTCGGAACTTTTCCGATACCTCCGGAAACACTTTCCTTATATGAATCTTATTGTCCGAACCACTCCGGAACTCCTCGTGATGTCCGGGATCCTATCCGAGACTCCGAATCACCATTCGTGCATACCATTAATTATCTCATCGCTAACCCTAGCTACATCGGAGCGTTAAGTATGTGACCCTACGGGTTCGAGAACATGCAGACATGATCAAATCAATAATCAATAGCGGGACCAGGATGCCCATATTGACTCCTACATATTCAACGAAGTTCCTTTTCGATTGAACCACGATGCCGGAGATTCTTAATCTCGTATACGATTCCCTTTGTCTCACCGATATTTAATTTGCCCGAGATATGATCGTCGATATCTCCATATCTAGTTTCATCTCGTTACCTGGCAAATTCTCTTTACTCGTCCATAATATAGGATCTCCGTGATTAACACTTAATCACATGGTTGCAACCTTTCTTGATGATATACCGAGAGGGCCCAGAGATATCTTTTCCGTCACAAGGAAGGACAAATCCCACTCTTGATTCATGTCACCCAACAAATACCATCGGAGATACCTGAAAGCCACCTTTATAATCACCAGTTACGAAGTGACGTTTGATGTCCACAAAGTATTCCTCCGGTAAACGGGAGTGACATAATCTCATGGTCTAAGGAAACTATACTTGGCATATACTAAAAGCGTTGGCAATGAAACTGTGTGTGACACGATCAATTGCAACTCTTTATTATCGGGTCTTGTCCATCACATCATTACTCCTAATGATATGACTCCGTTATCAAGTGACTATAACAAGTCCATGGTTAGGAAACTCTAACCATCTCTTGACTAACGAACTAGTCCGCTAGAGGCTTACTAGGGACACCTGTTTGTTTATATTCCACACATGTATTATGTTTCCAATTAATACAATTATAGCATGGATAATAAACTTATCATAAACATGAATATGCTAATAAATCATTTTATTATTGCCTCTAGGGCATATTCCCAACATGATGCACGAAGTACGTAGGAGAGATTAATCTCGCCTAGGTACACGGTTTTTACCCAGGTTCGGCCCCCCTTGATTAGAGGTAAAGACCTACTTCCTACTTCTCTTTATTGCTCTAGATCTGATATCGATTACAGGGTTCCGGCTCCTCTCTGGGAAGTTGGCGACTTGGTCTCTCTCTTCAGGCTTATCGATCTAAGGTCCAGGACCCCGCTTATAAAGGCTACCGGGTCCCTGGACTTACAGGTTACACCGAGTCATACTAGAACGCGGAGTCCTACTCTACGTCTTGGCCTTCCAAGTTAGGGCTCCGAGTTGTACTTGGACTCCTTGCTGACGAGTCCCTTCTCCATCATGGGCCTTGGTCGGCTTGTCTCCAGCCCAGCCCATGTGACTTGATGCTTGACTCGGCTTTGGCCTTCTTGGTCTTGGCGGGTCTACTTTCCGGGTCTATGGGCCTACCTATAGTATCCCCCCATCAGTAGCCCCCGAATTTATCTTGGGCGCAGCTTTGCGGCTTCCTCTAACTCCTTGGGTCGACTTCTTGGTTCGACCTCTTCAATTAAGTCATCAACTCAGAAGTCGCCTGCTGCTAGCTCCAAGATGAATTCCTGCATAAAAACATAATACACTAAAATGAGTCCATCCCTATCCCTTGTTCAAGCCACCACTCTTGCCTTTGCACTAGCAGGCCGAGCTTGTTATGACTCTTGTGAGCAAGGACTAAATAACTTGACTCTCACTGTCATAGGACTCGCCATTCTGAGACAAGCCGGCTCCTTCCACTTCTGTGACTAGTTTTTCTCTATTATGATTTCTTATCTGGTTTTAGCCGCTGAGTCGTTATCACCGAATCGTTATCCATAGTTTACTGTGGACCGCCACTATAACTTCTCTAGGGTTTTTACCCCTTTATAAATTGCGAAGGGTTAGGTCTCAAAACCTCACTTGCCCCTTCAGCTCAAATCCCCCCTTTCTCTTTTGCTCGTATCTTCCCCGCTCGGCACACACCGCCGCTCGCCATGGCTCCCAAGCGCGCAAAGGCTGCTCCCAAGGCCAAGGCTCCCTCATCGAGCAGGACAGTAGACATCGCCGCCGCGGCCGCCGCTGCCACCAAACCTTCATCGGGCGATCGATTTCCGCGGATTGGGGTGGATCCACGGTTACTTCTGAGAAATTGAAGACGCACCGGTCGACCGGCCTAATTCCATCCAATGTGAAGGCTCGGGCCCCAGGGGACGAAGTAGTGCCCCTCCCGCGAAGGATGAGGTGGTGATCTTCACCGAGCATCTGTTCGCGGGTTCACTCCCCCCGGTAATCTTTTCTTCCGCCAACTCCTTGAACTCTATCAGCTACGGATTCACGATTTGGCCCCCAATTCCATCCTCACTTTATCCAATTTCGTTACTTTATGTGAGGATTACCTCCAAATCAAGCCCGATCTGAACCTCTGGCTGGAACTTTTCTACTGCAACCCTCAGCCCGAAACTTCTGGGGCCCTCTCCTCCAATGCGGCGCCGTCGCTCTTCAACGGCGCCTCCACTCTGTCTTTCCAAAACCAGTTTTTCCTACCGCATCAAAGATTGGCAAAAAACTTTTCTTCTACTACAAGGATACCTCCCCTGCAGGTGAACCCAAACTTCCTCTGTTCTCTGAGGATCGCCTCAGGGCGACTCCCCTTGTGAAAGCCAGATGCTCAGAGGCCGCCCGGCAAGAGTCGAGTCCTTGATTACTCGGATCCGGGCCCTCCTATCCCACAATCTGGAGAACATGGACCTAGTCCGCTGCTGGACAACCTGGAGGATCCAGCCCCTGAGTCCTAGGACTCGGCTCATTTGCTCATACACTCGATGTGCGGGTGATGACCTCCGGGTGACAGAGCAGCTATCTGATGGTCCTGAGCTCTGGTCGGCTCATCAAAAAGCTGACTGGGCAGCCCGTGAAGGACCAAGCACACTTTGGGCTCCAGCCCTTCTGCTCCACCAACCCAGCTCCTGACGTAAGCTTTAAACCTTAACTCATTTCTAACTTGCTCTTGCTTGTATTGCCTACTAACTCATTTTCTCTGACTTTCTCTTGTAGCTCACCGACTCCTTCCGGAAAGCCGGCCTCTGGAGCCGGCACTGAGAATAAAACTGAAGCTGAGGCTGAGGTTGAAGCTGAGGTTGAGGAGGAGACTCCTGTCACAGAGCAAACTGCTATGGCAGAAGACACTGAAGATGATGATGACGAGGAGCCTCCCCTCCCGCTGAAGATGATGTTGATGATGAGGAGTCCTCGCCTGAGGCTCCAACCAGAAATGTTGTTGAAGAGGAGTCCTCTCAAGAGGCTCCTATTGTGGAGGATACTGATGAAGACGAGTCCTCTCCAGAGGCCTGCAACTAAGCAAGCTCGAACCACCTCTGGGACTACTGCTGCTCAGCCATCTTTGTCTGAAGAGTCCTCAGCCAAGAGCCACTCTTCTTCCTCCCCAGCTTCCCATAATGGGTCTCGAGGGGCTTTTCCCAAGGTACCACTTTCACGAGTCCTTGGGTCCACTCGCTCACCTGCTAAGCCTGAAGAACATGTGCAGAGTGTTGTTGCTGCTAGGAAGAGAAAGCTGCGCTCTGATGGACCCGCAGATGCTCCGGATCCATTGCCAGCTTCTCATCAAAGGAAATCAACCTCCCCTCCGAGAAGCCGACTCCTACCACTCTGGCATGTCCATGCCATCTTCAGACTCTCAGGCCTCCTTGGACCTGGAAACCAATGTGGGTAAGACTCCTCTGTTACTCTACTTGCATTCAAATAACTTCTTTTTCCCTTTTCACTAGATTTATTGCTGACTTCTATCTTTGTATGTTTCAGGGCTCGGCCTTGTTGTCAAGGTAACCAAGCTCCCAGGCATGACTGATGTCACATCTGGCGCGGACCTGTCCCCCTTCGGCCTCTCAAACAAACAAGCACGAGGACATGTCCCTCCACTGCTGCATCTGCTGGTGTAACTACAGCTCCCATCATTCCCGAGTCCCCTTCAAGGACTCGTGCGGCGACTCCACAGATTGTCCAGCCCTCTTCTGGGACTGAGACTCCTGACGCTGCGCCTCAAGATCAGCCGACTCCTTTGAAGGCGACTCCTGCAGCTCCACCAAACATCAAGACCAAATCATCTACTGACTATAGTCGACTTCGGGTATCTGATAACATGTCCTTCTCTGAAGCCTATGCTGTGAAGCGGTCGACTTAAACGATCAATCTGCCAGGCTAAAGGATGATGAGCAAGCGGCTCTTAGATCTCTTCACATGATTCACACCGTAAGTCTTTTGACTTCTGCCCT
>QRDG01000016.1:244431-298645 GCA_012064385.1 Puccinellia tenuiflora | reverse complement strand
GATAACCCCCAAGAGCAGGGGATCACTGTAGCACCTCTCAATGTGGAAGTAGGGTATCGATCTGCAGGAGCAAGAAGGAAAAGTAATCTATTCCCTACAACTCAAGTGTCACAAGTTTTAGTTGATTATGCACTAAACAGGTTTAAAGAACAAGATGGTTGATTTAATGGATGGAAGTTTAATGTAACAAAACAAGAATGTAAAGGTGTCCCAATCCTCTTCAATGCAAGAGGACAAGACAAAGGTTTTCTCTTATAGAAACAATGGACATGGGTTCATGGGTTCACTCAATCCTCTCTCCCATCTATGGTGATTATCATCTTATAGATAAAAAGTAAACACATTTGTCATGCTTTAATGGTAAACTTCTATGACAGCTACATGTCCTAAAACACATAGTTGAAAGAAAATAATCATCTGTGTTGCTAGGTCACCCTCGTAAGGCTAGCGTGGTTTGTTTTCACTCCCACAGCATACTTCTTCCTTTTTACCCCCAGACAAAGGATGTTGGGCTGTATTGTGTCACTCAATACATATGTCGTTGTCACATCGGCCATCCCGTACCTACATACATCATACTTCATAATGGACAATATTCTAAACACTAGTGCAATGATTCATATTTCGTGTGCATGACCACATCTCTCTCATCTATCTACACTTGATGGTGTCAATCACCTCATGAATGGATAAACAAGGCATTATGCATAAATCGAACCATCACATGCATCATAGAATATCTCCAAAGTTTGACAAGTCATAAAAGATCCAACACAATGGTAAATGCATAACAAATATCATCTCATACCACAATATTCACCATAGGAATTACATAGATAGATCCATACTTATGCAAGGCACATCATATGGACTTCAACAATGATCATACATAGAGAGATTAGATCAAGTTACCACCACAAACCCAAAGTACAGGGGGTGGACTACTCCCCCTTCATCATGGTGATGATGGTGGAGATGTTGGAGAAGATGGAGACCACCCCGGCAGCGCCCCGCCGGAGTTTCCCCCCTCCAATCTGCAATTCCAGGTCTCTGTTTTGTGGTTTCTGTGTTTCTGCAGTGCCCCTCTCCGAAGGGCATCGGGGACTATTTTTATAGTCAGTTTTAGGTCAAGACGAAGGTTCTGGAGAAAAGATCGATGGCAACGGAGCCTCGAGGCTCAAGATAGGGGGTCCCACGCGGCCAAGGAATCTGGCCGCGTGGGCCCACCTCTTTTGGCCCTCGGGTCTCCGTTTGTTCTCTTCCTTCGCTCCTACGCTTTGTTCCTTCCAAAAACGGATGCTCGTAAATTTTCAGGTCATTTGGACGTCGTTTGGGTCCCTGAAACATCAAAATATAGAAAATAGGGTTTTCTGCCAGTGCAGGGTTAATTCCAGAAAAAATAAGAAAACTGTGAAATCTTCCCAAAATCATTATAAAACAATGATATAACCCTTATATGATGCAAATATGATTGAAATATGAGTATTATAATGCAAAGTTCATGTATGCATTTTACATGCATCAACATCCCCAAGCTTAACCTATACTCGTCCTCGAGTATAAAGGTGATAAAACCAACATGGACTTTGCATTTTAAGACTATCAATGGATATCAAAGATGATTACTATTGCTACATAAAGTCAAATGATTCATTCTTCAAAGGAGTAGCAATATGCAAGATATAATATAAAGTGATATCAAATATTCATTGTAAGGATGTTCAATGATAATTCACCAAGTGTAACATAGAAGAAAGTACTATGACCAAATGTATGCATAATGAAAATTAAAAACATCCTATAATGGTCATAGAGTATTCTTATAAATCTGAATATGAAAGGTGGACACTTTGGAAAGATATATAAATGAGTAGAGGTAAAACATGAATAAGTTTCATCCAACTTCCAAATGCTTATACTTAAATTAATGATTGCAATGTGGTATTTATTGGTGTCAAGCTCTCATTACCCCCATCATAACATCTTGAATGGTTAAAGTTTAAAGTGAAAGCAAATATGAGTAGTGTGCTTGACAAAGTATGGGTTGAAAGCTTCATGCCCCGTGAATATGAGTACCTACTCCATGGTGTTACTCAATTTGGTCTACCAAGCAAGTTCAAGTTAAAGTCATTGTAAAACTAGCGTCATAAAGAGGGTCAACTGGGGTACCTCTTGTCCCAGGACATGGAACAATCCCATGTCAAAATGACAAGACAAACAAACATAGTGAACAATCTCAACACCCTTTTTATTTACTATTGATATAGCTTTTTTATTATGAGGTGCATCACTGAAGGTTCACAATAGCATGTAAGTAAATTTTCACCATGAATGATGCATAGCTTAGATTAGCGGCCCAGGTGTCTCTCTAGCCATTTGTACAAACTATTTAAACTTACTTAGTTTCCACATTTATTTGACACTATGATAGGCATCCATAAACAAAAGTACATGATATCAACTAAATATAATTAAGAACATGTTGAAACCTTGCCATGTGACAGCACATATGGGCTAACCCCCAACCAAGACTCTTGTCAAGCTCACAGCTTCATAATTTTAATCACAATGGTTCATGTTTATTAATTGCAATAAAAGTAAGGTGTGAGAGCTTTTTAACCAACTTTTCCCATAACGCGGAAGCGGGAGCGGCTGCTGCCGGCATTGCGCTGCATGTCCTTGCTGGGGCGCTTGGTGACGATCTCCATGGTGGGGTTTTGTTACGCTACGGCCGGCGAACTGTTCCGAAGCAGGCATGCGACGTGGGTATAAGAGTGCACGCGAAGGCTGCGAGCGAGGTAGGTGAGGGAGGCGACGGTGATCGACCTCATGCTTTACCACGAGAACTGGAACTCCCGGCGGTTGGGGCGTAGCTAGCTTCGTGTATGGTAGCGTGTCGTGGATATTTGCCCCCTCTGTTGGTTCTTTCCCGTGAATCTGTGCTCAAGGGCGTTAATGGCGGAGGTTGCCGAAAGGTAAGCGATGAAGGGATCGCTGGAAAAACAAGTTGCACATCCTACACAGTGTTATGTGTGCTAGACCTGTTGTTGCTCCGACATTGTTCATGGTTTCATGACCTTCTTCACTTCATCTATAAAGTGTGATCTTCTAAAAAGTGTGACTGTTTGTGGCTACGGAACCTAAGTGCAAATCACAGGATACGTTAGAAATCATAAAAAATGTAGTCCGTTGTTCCATCAACGATAAATATTGCACATGATCCACGATGCCTGGTTGACCCAAGGAGGCTCTGTAGGTGTAATATTGAGGGGATTTTTTCCTTGCTAGAAAAGAGTTCTATATATATGGCGACCCTCTCTCCCGTTTGCTTCTTGATCTACGGGTGGATGTGTTCTCCATGATGTTGTGTACTGTAAGTGGTTTAGTTAGAGGCTTATGCCCAAATTTTATTCTACGAGGAATTGTCAGCCTCGGTATGCAGATGATACCTGCTATTTCCTGAGAATGATCCTAGGGTCGTAGCTCTGAATCTGAAATTGACGCTGGCTTGCTTTGACCATTAATTATCGGAGTGAATTGATACCAGTGAATATGGATCAAGAGAAATGTCTCACTTTTATTGAGATTTTTCAATGAGTAGCTGGTAATTTCCTAGTGAAATACTTAGGACTTCCTAGTAGAATGATAGGCTGAAGAGGCACACTGCTATCTTCTGCACACAAAAAGATTTCAAGCTTGACTTGCTAGTATACCTATGTGGCTATGTACATGTTTTCCTTCTTCAAATTCCCATAATGAGCGCTAGAGTTAATGAATACTCTGATCGTCAATTACATGCAGATTGATGAGGAGGGTAACCATAAAATTCATCTATCCAACTAGCCATCTGTTTGCATGAAGAGGGAGCTTGGAGATTAGGAATCAAAATCTGCAATATTTGAGTATTTTCCTTATTGGTTCTTAGGTCAATAGATACATCCAAGCAGAGGGTACTCTCTGGATGAAAGTAATTCACTCTAAATATATAATATTACAAGCCCACTACAACCAGAGAGTATTATCCTATGTGTCGTGATGTACATCCATCCACCTTTTTTTGATAAAGAGATTTTTATTACTTAAAAAGTTTTAAGTATTACATCCGGCCTTTGCATAGCTAGGATGCACGCCGCCCCCACTACACAGAATCAGGTCTATTGCAACAAAATCGTTTGTCGCAATACATGCCGATTTGTGACAATAGGTACCTAATGCCGATTTGTGACATTAGGTACCTAATACCTAATGACAATAAGTACTTGATAACCCCAAGAGCAGGGGATCACTGTAGCACCTCTCAATGTGGAAGTAGGGTATCGATCCGCAGGAGCAAGAAGGAAAATTAATCTATTCCCTACAACTAAAGTGTCATAAGTTTTAGTTGATTATGCACTAAACAGGTTTAAAGAACAAGATGGTTGATTTAATGGATGGAAGTTTAATGTAACAAAACAAAAATGTAAAGGTGTCCCAATCCTCTTCAAGGCAAGAGGACAAGACAAAGGTTTTCTCTTATAGACATAATGGACATGGGTTCATGGGTTCACTCAATCTTCTCTCCCATCTATGGTGATTATCATGTTATAGATAAAAAGTACACACAATTGTCATGCTTTAATGGTAAACTTCTATGATGGCTACATGTCCTAAAACACATAGTTGAAAGAAAATAATCATTTGTGTTGCTAGGTCACCCTCGTAAGGCTAGCGTGGTNCTCAACCTCACCAAGTGGTTGTCAAGCACAAGGTGTGAGAATGATATTAAGATAATAATGAATGCAAAACAGTAAATAATATGCAATGGTGGTAAGTGGTAATGCAAGGATGATAGTAATGATGATGGATGATATTTTGGGGTTTTTATATGTGTATGCAATGAATAAAAGTGTTTTTGTATTTTCTGATTTTAAATGGCTGAATGTAGATAATGCTTAAAAGTGGTTGGAAAGTTGTTTCTTATGATTAAAAATGGACCGGGATTCACGGTTTCACACATGCACTCTCTCTTTAATATAGTGTGGCAAATAAGTAGACATAGGATTAACATATGAGATTGCAAAGAAGTTTAATGACATGTTACTAATTATATGGGCATCACGTCCTAACATAGAGACCTTTTGATTATTAGTCTCACTTATACTCCACCAAGATGCAAACTAAATCATAACACCTCAGTAATTAAGATGACTCAGAGTTTAGCCTTAAGATTAATGACATGAAGTGAAAATAAGAACATGCTGGATCTAGTCATAGGTAGAGGCTTGTCACTCCTCATACCTTGCAACATGGTATTTTGGTTTATCCCTAGTGAGGCAACAAAGTAAGGTAAACACCCAATGGATCGCGATATTAAGTTGTCAGCTTATCACATCACCACCCCCGTTACTCCAACTAATGCACATGTTCCCCCTCACACGCTCTCATAAATATGCTTGATCAAAACAAGGATACAAGAACGGGGTACATAATATGCATCTACTTTCATAACTGAAATAAACATTGCAATCTCAACATATATTAACTCATAAAAAGATCCACCACAAAGGTAATACAACGATGGCCGTAATCATGTTCAGCAGCTCATACGGTGCTAATTAGTGAAGCTCAAGAGAGAGAGAGATACATATGCTACTGCCACAAACCCATAGTCCAGAGGTGGACTACTCCCTCTTCATCATGGAGACGGTGGAGATGTCGATGGAGAAGAAGGAGACCTCTCCGGCAGCGCTCCGCCGGAGTTTCCCCCCTCCAATCTGCAGCCTCCTGGTCTCTGTTTCTTGTTTCTGTCGTGTGGCGGCTCTCCCTTCGAAGAACGTCGGGGGGCTCTTTATATAGGCATTTTTAGATCACGAGGAAGCTTCAGGAAGAAGGATCGTCGCAAACGGGGCCACGAGGGCCAAAAGAGGTGGGCCCACGCGGCCCCTGTACCTGGCCGCGTGGGGCACCCTCTTTCGCCCCTCTGACCTCCGCTCGCTTGCTTCCTTCGCTCCTAGGTCTTCCTCCTTCCAAAATAATGATCCCCGTAAATTTGCAGCTCATTATGACGTCGTTAAGGCCCTGAAATAAATAAGGAAAGAAATAGGGGTTTTCTGCCTGCGCAGGATTAATTCCATAAAAAGGGGGAATCATTATTAATTACCAAAAATCATTAAATAAGAGTAATATACCCCTTATATGATGCAAATATGAATGGAATACAAGTATTATAGTGCAAAGTTCATGTATGCATTTTACATGCATCAGACTCCAAGCGCAGAGTGTTTAGTATAGGAAAGACGGTTTCCCCACGAGGGGTGACTCGAGGGTTTAATATCGAACTCTCGGGGAATCAGTAGTGAAAGATTTATCTTCTTATCCTTCTCTTGAAAACCTGCAAAACAAAGTAAATTGCTTTGTGCCCTCAACCTCACCAAGTGGTTGTCAAGCACAAGGTGTGAGAATGATATGAAAATATAACAAATGCAAAACAAGAAATAAATATGCAATGATGATAAATAAATGTGCAAGGATGATGGAAACAATGATGGATGATATTTTTGGGTTTTGTATTGTGAATGCAAGATATAAAAGTATTTTTGTATTTTCGGATTTTTAAATGGCAGAAAATGGAAAATTCTTATAATTTGTTGGAAAGGTGTTTCTTATGATTAAAAATGGACTGGGGTTCATGGTTTCACAAATGCACTCTCTCTTTAATAAAGTGGTAGATAATGGAACACTAGAATTGACATATGAGATTGCAACAAAAAGGTTTCATGACAAGTTACTAATTATATGGGCATCACATCCTAACATAGAGATCTTTGTTTATTAATCTCTCTTATACTCCACCAAGATGTGAACTAAATCTTAGCACCTCGGTAATTAAGATAAATCAGAGTATAGCTTTAAGTCTTATGACATGAAGTTAAAATAAGAACATGCTAGATATAGTCATGGAGAAGTGGCAATGGTCACACCCACACCTCCGGTAGCATGGTATTTTTCTTTATCCCTAGTGAGGCAACAAAGTAAGGTAAAAATACCCAAGTGGATCGCGGAACTTCTCTCACTTTCACCGCACTAGCCACCCCCTCATTACTCCAACTAATGCACATGTTCCCCCACACACGCTCTCATACACATGCTTGATCAAAACAAGTAGACAAGAACGGGGTACATAATATGCATCTACTTTCATAACTGAAACAAAACAATTGCAATCTCAAACATATATTAACTCATAAAGAGATCGACCACAAAGGAATTACATAGACGGCCGTAATCATGTTTGGCAGCTCATACGGTGCTAATTAGTGAAGCTCAAGAGAGAGGAGAGATACATAAGTTACTTCCACAAACCCATAGTCCAGGGGTGGACTACTCCCTCTTCATCATGGAGACGGTGGAGATGTCGTTGGGGGAGATGGAGACCACGCTGGCAGCGCTCTACCGGAGTTTTCCCCCTCCAATCTGCAGCTCCAGATCTCTGTTTTGGTGTTTCTGTGTTTTCGGCCGCCTCCTCTCCGAAGGGCGTCGGGGACTATTTTTATAGTCGGTTTTAGGTCAAGACGAAGGTTCTGGAGAAAAGATCGATGACAACAGAGCCTCGAGGCCACAGATGGTGGGTCCCACGCGGCCAAGGAATCTGGCCGTGTGGGCCACCCTCTTCTGGCCCTCGGGCCTCCGTTTGTTCGCTTCCTTCACTCCTACGCTTTGTTCCTTCCAAAAACTGATGCTCGTAAATTTTCAGGTCATTTGGACGTCATTTGGGTCCCTGAAACATCAAAATATAGAAAATAGGGTTTTCTGCCAGTGCAGGGTTAATTCCAGAAAAATAGGAAAACTGTGAAATCTTCCCAAAATCATTATAAAACAATGATATAACCCTTATATGATGCAAATATGATTGAAATACGAGTAGCAATATGCAAGATAGATTATGAAGTGATATCAAATATTCAATGTAAGGATGTTCAATGATAATTCACAAAGTGCAACATAGAAGAAAGTACTATGGACCAAATATATGCATAATGAAAAGTAAAAACTTCCTATGATGGTCATAGAGTACTCTTGTAAATCTGAATATAAAAGGTGGACACTTTGGAAGGATATATAAATGAGTAGAGGTAAAACATGAATAAGTTTCATCTAACTTCCAAATGATTCTACTTAAGTTAATGTTTGCAATGTGGTATTCATTGGTGTCAAGCTCTCATTACCCCCATCATAACATCTTGAATGGTTAAAGTTTAAAAGTGAAAGCAAATATTAGTAGTGTGCTTGACAAAGTATGGGTTGAAAGCTTCATGCCGTGAATACGAGTACCTACACCATGGTGTTACTCAATTTGGGCTATCAGGCAAGTTCAAGTTAAAGTCATTGTAAAAATAGCGTCATCAAGAGGGTCAACTGGGGTACCTCTTGTCCTAGGACATGGAACAAGCCCATGTCAAAATGACAAGACAAACAAACATAAGGAACAATCTCAACACCCTTTTTATTTACTATTGATATAGCTTTTTATTATGAGGTGCATCACTGCTGCTGTATTAAAATAAGTTGGTGGTGCCCCAAGCGAAGGCGGAATTGCAGCTTGTAGCAGTTTTCCCTCGTTTACGAACCGAGATTTACTGAACCAGTAGGACTTTGAAATCAACAACGAGGTGAATGTTCAAGATCTCTGGCGCTTGACCTTCAACAGACGTGGACCTGCACACACTCAACCAAAATACTTTGCCCCCAACGGCGGAAAGGTTGTCAATCTTTCCGGTCTCACAGAAAACAAAGCGGTTAATTATATGATGAAATAGATGAAATATGAAAAGTGACCAGAGGAGTAATGATGATTAAAAGCAAGTAAATGAGGTTGTGAACAATGTAAAAAGATGGATCGGGGGCCATGGGTTCACTAGTGGAGTCTCTCAAGTAAATAAAATATGCATGTGATGGGTGAACGAATTACAGCTAGGCAATTGACAAGATCATGACACAAACCCAATTTAGCTATGATCAAAAGGACATGATAATATTTATGGAGGCATCACGACAAGGAACAAAGACCGTTGAGTCCAACTGCGTCTTTGTCTAAAAAGTCCACCGTGGGATCGCTATCCAGCTTGTCACCCAACGGTATTAAGTTGCAAGCAACAGACAATTGCATTAAGTAAAGTGCATGAAGTAAACAATAGTAATATCAAAAGAGACATTAACACCGCTGTTTTACCCTTAGTAGCAAAAGCACACCCTCGCCCTTAGACGTTTCTGTCACTCGTGCCCAGGAACAAAAGGGGGGCATGAACCCACTATCTAGCATAAATACCCTCTCTTGGAGATACACACAATCACTTGGCCAAAGTAACTACGCACATCGGAGAGCATGCAAGAACATGAATTACTCATATAAGAATCATGCACAATCTGAACATAACTTCATAATCCATCGGATCCCAGCAAACACATCACATAGCATTACAATAATCGATCTTGATCATGTTAGGCAGCTCACAAGATCATAAGACATGAAGCACAAGAGAGAGAGAGACTACCAACTAGCTACTGCCATGGACCCGTAGTCCAAGGTGAGACTACTCACAAATCATCCCGGAGGAAGGCATGACAATGAAGAGCCCTCCGGGATCGATCTCCCCTCCGGCAGAGTGCCGGGATCAGCTTCAGATTGGACCCCGAACTAGGGTTTTCGGTGACGGCGTGTCGGGGTCGAGTTTTTGGAAAATAATGGCCGCCTCGACGTTTTTAGGACAGATAGAAATTTATAGGAGTCGGAGGGGGCCGAGGAGATGCCCCACGGGCAGGGGCGGGCTCCACCCGCGGGTGGCCCCCAGGCCGTGGCAGCAGGCCGCCCCTGGCCTGTGGGTGGCCCCCAGGGCTGCCCTTTGGTGTCCTGGTGCCTTCCGTCGAGTAAAAAATCCTCTTAAATTTTCGTCCAATTCCGAGAATATTTCCAGAAGTAAATTTCTGAAACAAAAAGACAGCAAAAACAGGGAACTGGCACTGGGCATCTTGTCAATAGGTTAGTCCGACGAAATGCATAAAAAGGATATAAATGACAGTAAAAACATGTGACAATGTCACAAAACTAGCATGGATCACTCAAAAATTATAGATACGTTTGAGACGTATCAGCATCCCCAAGCTTAACTCCTACTCGTCCTCGAGTAGGTAAGTGATAACAAATAATTTTTGATGAGACATGCGACCAACACATTCTTGATCAAGATAGTGATGAAAATCAAAGGATGTGAATGAAGAGATACAAAACAATTGTCTATAATTGATAGCAAAAAAGCAATGAATAAACAAGTTGAATCATCCAAGCAAAACCTTTCATAAATAGTATGTCAAAGACATGAAAACAATGTGATCAACATATTTGACTAATTCACAAGGATAATAATTCCATGACAAAAGTGTTTGAAATCAACACAAAGGAAGATGTAAGCATTAGCAAAGAGCTTCAACTTCCAACGGCTTATCTTATAGATAAAGTAAATATAAAGATTCATGTTTAATCTTGATAATGTAATATGCTCAACGATACCCAGGGTCAATGCTAGATGTTTGCTTTTGTGGAGATAGAAGGAAAAAGGGAAAATGACTCAACATTAAAAGTAAAAGAAAGGCCCTTCGCAGAGGGAAGCAGGGATTAGTCATGTGCTAGAGCTTTTTGTTTTTTAAAACAGAAGTAGAATTATTTTGAGGTATGCATGCTTTCATCAACGACTTCACAACAGAGAAACTATCTAGTCCCTCATGACAAGCAAGGTTTTTAGACTTGTGAGAGCAGCTGGTTCTTAGAAGAGCGAGTACGCTCTTCTTTCTCCTTGGTTTCACCACTGTCCAATTTTTGGACTGATTTCTCAGATTTGCATTGCGCGGAGGAGAATTGTGAGTTATATTTATATTTTTTGCTTAAGCTGCTCTCGGGTTGATTCAAGTGAAGACGTAATCCATCAACACCGGGTGAAAGGGGGGAAATGACCTCGCTTGTCACAAGTTATATCTAGCTCTCTACTGCTCCCTCATGAGCTTAAAAACAGAGGCACAAAGAAGAAGTATTTTGAATTTTTAAAGGTAGCACATGACAAATTTACTTGGAATGGTAGGAAATACCACGCATAGGTAGATATGGTGGACTCAGCTGGCAAGAAAGTTTGGCTTTGGGGATTGGATGCACGAGTGAACCATACACTCAGTACAAATTTTTAGGCTTAGCAAAAAGGGTGTTTGAAGCAAACATCTAACAATAACCGGTAACAGAACAACATAAGACATTTACCGGTCATAACCATAAAAACTCTACACCGTCTCACTTGTTGACCAAACAATTCTTTTGATGGAAAGATTAGCACTATGAATTACCAACTGTAAAAAACCACACAATTTCAAGCTTTCAACCATATTTCTTTACTGATCAATTCCACTCAAATAACCAGCAAGTTTAAGCATTCAACTTAACATCTCAAAACAATTGAGAAGCATCAAGTATCCACACCATGATCTACAAAACTATGCAGGCTTTTCATTTTATTCTATCATCACACAAACAACATTTTGTCGCATTGACAATTCAAGCAATTTTTCAACAACAACTCTCCAACAAGTATAAGTGAAGAACAAGAGAGTTTAACTTAACAACTAGCAGCTCTAAACAAGATAAACGCTAAAAGCGAGAGCTTACTGGAAAACAGACAGTAGCTAAGAACACTCAAAAAGATATAAGTGAAGCAAAGGAGTATTCAAACGAAAAAGCGGAGCGTGTCTCTCTCCCACACAAATAAAGCTAGGATCCAACAAAGATATGACTAACAAACAAACAAACAAAACTGAAAGTAAAAAGACGCTCCAAACATAGCACATAATATGTAAAGTGATAAAAACGAAGTTCAATGAAGACGACCTTATGATAGTCGATGAAGATGAGGGGATGCCTTGGGCATCCCCAAGCTTTGACTCTTGATAGTTCTTGATATTCAGAGGGGGTGCCATGGGGGAATCCCCAAGCTTGAGCTCTGATCCATCCTCGATTTCTTCATATTCCTCTGCTCTGGAACTTAAAAACTCCCATCACACAAAACTTCTCATAATTTGATTAGAGGGTTAGTGCTCATAAATTAAAATGCACATGTGTTCAACTCATGACAAATTGCAAACCAACTTCATCAAACATTAGCTACTGTTTACTAAGCCTCAATGTGGCACTCTACCCCTAGAGTATCACATATGACGATGGTAAAGAGACAAATGCAAAATAAAAGCAGAATCTGTCAAAATCTAAACAGTCTGTAAAGATCAAATTTTTTGAGGCACTTCTGCAGCTCAAATAAAAAAAACTTAATACTAACGAAAGATAGATAAAAGCATCAGGCTTTCTGTAAACAATTATCAGAAAAAGATAAAATTCTGGCGATTTTAGGATTTTCGTGCAACAGGCGCACATAATCTGTTTTTGGACAGCAACACAATACATCGCACTTTCAATGCATTAGAGGCTAAACTTGGCACAAAAAACCAAAATAAAAAGATACAATGAAGTTGCTACAGAGGTAATAACTTCATGACTCAAGAAAATCAAAAAGCAAACTGAAAATAAAAGATGGGTTGCCTCCCAAAAAGCGCTTTTCTTTAACGCCTTTTAGCTAGGCGCAATGCCAAATATCAAGTTTTTTCGGAGGTCTTTGCAACATCAAGAGCATAGCTTGACCTTATGATTGATTCAAAAGGAAACTTCTTTATCTTTCTAGGGAAGTGTTCCATCCCTTTTTTAAGGGGGAACTGAAACCTTATATTTCCCTCTTTCATATCAATAATAGCACCAACAGTTCTAAAAAAATAGTCTTCCCAAAATAATAGGACAAGAAGCATTGCACTCAATATCCATAACAATAAAATCAACGGGAACATAATTGTCATTAACAATAATAAGGACATCATCAACTCTACCCAAAGGTTTCTTTTTAGAAGAATTAGCAAGATGAACATTTAAATAGCACTCTTCCAAAGGATTTAAATCAAGCATATTATTGAAACTTTTAGGCATAACAGAAACACTTGCACCAAGATCACATAAATCATTGCAATCAAAGTCATTTATTTTCATCTTAATAGTGGGTTCCCAACCATCTTCTAACTTCCTAGGGATAGAGGTTTCAAGCTTTAGTTTTTCTTCCCTAGCCTTGATAAGAGCATCGGTAATGTGTTTGGTAAAGGCAAGATTTATTTTACTAGCATCCGGTGTCTTAGCAAGTTTTTGTAGGAACTTAATGACTTCAGTAAGATTGCAATTATCAAAATCAATTTCATAATCTTTAAATAAACTAGGAGGATACTCTTTAGTGGTTTGGATAGTATAAACTTTAACAGTTTTCCTATTCATTTCAACAATTCTAGCTTCTTCAGCCTCTCTAGCCCACCTAGCTTTCAAGAGAGCCATCATCCTTTCATTTTCATTAATTTGAAGAGAGATAGAATTTAAAGATTCAGTATGTTTGTCTTGATTTGGAGTGGTTCTAATTTTCAAAATTTCAACATCATGAGCAAGAACGTCTACTTTAGAGACTAGACTATCCAGTTTTTCCAACTTCTCTTCAACTGTTTTGTTAAAAGCTTTTTGCGAAGTGATAAATTCCTTTAAAACATTTTCAAGATCAGAGGACACATTCTTATTAGGATTATAAGAATTACCCTAGGAATTACCATAAAAGTTGCCATTATTGGGAGGATAAGGCTTGTAGTTGTTACTACCAAAATTATTTCGATAAGCATTATTGTTGAAGTTGTTTCTATTAAGAAAATTAACATCAACTTGATCCTTTTCTTGGGCAATTAATGAAGAAAGTGGAACATTATTAGGATCAATATTGGACTGATTGGTAGCAAGCATAGACATAATCATATCAACCTTATCACTCAAAGAGGAGATTTCCTCGACAGAATTTACCTTCTTACCACTTGGAGCTCGTTCGGTGTGCCATTGTGAATAATTTGTCATCATCTCATCCAAGAGTTTAGTTGCTGCACCTATTGTTGTGGACATGAAGGTGCCTCCCACGACCGAGTCCAAAAGGTTCCTTGAAGAAAAATTCAAACCTGCATAAAAAGTTTGGATAACCATCCACATAGTTAATCCATGCGTGGGACAATTCTTAACCATAGATTTCATTCTCTCCCAAGCTTGAGCAACATGTTCATTATCAAATTTTCTAAAGTTCATAATGTTACTCCTTAGTTGTATGATTTTAGCAGGTGGATAATATTTTCCAATAAAAGCATCTTTGCATTTAATCAAAAAATCAATGCTATTTTTAGGCAAAGACAATAACCATTCTTTTGCTCTCCCTCTCAAAGAGAAAGGGAAAAGTTTCAGTTTTATGATGGAACTTTCTACCTCTTTATACTTTTGCATATCACATAACTCAACAAAGTTATTTAAATGAGAGGCGGCATCATCAGTACTAGCAACAGAAAATTGCTCTTTCATAACAAGATTTAGCAAGGTAGGTTTAATTTCATAAGATTCCGCTTTAGTAGCGGGTGGAGCAATTGGAGAGCATATGAAATCATTTTTATTAGTGCTAGTAAAGTCACACAACTTGGTGTTTTCAGTAGAAGACATAACGATAAGATAAAATAACAAGACAGGAATAAAGACTACACTAATTTTTTTGGGTTTTAAAATTTTGAAACACGAAAATAAACTAAACGAGATATAAAGAAAGCAAGACAAAAACAAAGTAAAGAGATTGAGTGTATGAGACTCCCCTTGCTGTAGCTCCAAAAACAAAGTAAAGAGCTTGCTGTTGTATTAAAATAAGTTGGGTGGTGCCCCAAGCGAAGGCGGAATTGCAGCTAGTAGCAGTTTTCCCTCGTTTAACGAACCGAGGTTTATAGAACCAGATCTCTGGTGCTTGACCTTCAACAGACGTGGACCTGCACACACTCAACCAAAATACTTTTCCCCCAACGGCGGAAAGGTTGTCAATCTTTCCGGTCTCGCAGAAAACAAAGCGGTTAATTGTATGATGAAATAGATGAAATATGAAAAGTGACCAGAGGAGTAATGATGATTAAAAGCAAGTAAATGAGGTTGTGAACAATGTAAAAAGATGGACCGGGGGCCATGGGTTCACTAGTGGAGTCTCTCAAGTAAATAAAATATGCATGTGATGGGTGAACGAATTACAGCTAGGCAATTGACAAGATCATGACACAAACCCAATTTAGCTATGACAAAAAGGACATGATAATATTTATGGAGGCATCATGAAAAGGAGCAAAGACCGTTGAGTCCAACTGCGTATTTGTCTAAAAAGTCCACCGTGGGACCGCTATCCAGCCTATCACCCAACGGTATTAGGTTGCAAGCAACATACAATTGCATTAAGTAAAGTGCATGAAGTAAACAATACTAATATCAAAAGAGACATTAACACCGCTATTTTACCGTTAGTAGCAAAAACACACCCTCGCCCTTAGACGTTTCTGTCACTCGTGCCCAGGAACAAAAGGGGGGGCATGAACCCACTATCTATCATAAATACCCTCTCTTGGAGATACACAAAATCACTTGGCCAAAGTAACTACGCACATCGGAGAGCATGCAAGAACATAAATTACTCATATAAGAATCATGCACAATCTGAACATAACTTCATAATCCATCGGATCCCAGCAAACACATCACATAGCATTACAATAATCGATCTTGATCATGTTAGGCAGCTCACAAGATCATAAGACATGAAGCACAAGAGAGAGAGACTACCAACTAGCTACTGCCATGGACCCGTACACTAGTAGAAAAGGGGGCAACGGTGCGCCCCCTTTAGTACCGGTTGTCCAAAAAACGGTACTAAAGGGGGCATTAGCACCGGTTGTATATCTGTGCCAGCCATGGCCCAAGCCTCCAACCCTTTAGTACCGGTTAGTTTTAACAACCGGTACTACAGAGCAGCCTTTAGTACCGGTTGTGTATACCAACCGGTACTAAAGGGTTGGAGGCCCCGCGACACATGCGGCCGCGGTTGGTGGCCCCACGGCAAGCCCTTTAGTACCTGTTGTTCTTATCAACCGGTACTAAAGAGTAGCCCTTTAGTACCGGTTGGTCAGAACAGCCGGTACTAAAAAGGTTCTGCCTGTATCTTCTTCCCCCCCGAGCCGGCCAGCTCCATTTTTGAAGCAACCCGAGCCCAAAACTCTATTTTTCCTCTCTCCCAAGCTCTAGTTCACCCCATTTTTCTCCAACATTTGTCAAGATTTGTGGCACCCTATACAAGGGTTAGCAACTTCTTCATCTTCTCTTCCGACATTTCAAGTTTAGCTCATTTTCTTGCAAGTTAAACTAGTTTGATTTTTGTAGTGCTTGCAAGGTGTTTGATGAAATGCCTAAGTTAGGGATTTCATTTATTTTATATGCATTTTGAGCTCAAATTAAAGTATAATTTGTGGTTTCATATAGTGTCGTACCGTCCCCTTCCTCACCGCCGTCGATCGCCCGCGCCGCTCCGTCACCGACACCACCTCGGTGAGCCTCTTTTTTATCTTTTATTTTAAAAATTGTTAGTTATATGATTTAAATGCATAATTATTTCTTGTATAATTTTCTTATGTTTTTTTTTATATGTATAGTGTCATGGTTTTGATATCCGTCCCCGTCGGCCCTCGTCCGGTCTATGATTCGAATGTGGTATATTTTTATAACTATTTATTTTGTTTCGTGGTTATAACAATCATGCCGACCAACTTGACATAGATATACTTTTATTTAGGAGGTAGTTGAACCGAAAATTCCAGCCGACCCTATTGTCGAGTTTTTAGAAAAAGAAAACAACGATTTGAAAGCAAAATTGAAGATAAGTGAAGATCTTTGTCTCCAATGCCTGGAAGAGAAGATGGTATTGGACTTGAAGATTGCCGACATCGTTGATGCTCACGGGGTCGAGCTTGCCGACGTCGTCACTGCTCACGAGATGAAGATGGATGCAATGCGCATCAAGCTTAAAAAGATTAGAAAATATGTCATTAGTCAAGAGGCTTGGTATCATTATGCTGTTGGTTCAATAGTTACCTTGGTTGCGATTCTGATCGCATTTGTTGTTGGATTAAAATTCTTTAGATAGTTGTATGTTAGTTTCGATTGATGTATGTTTCGTGAGAACTATGTATTACATTTGGGCACTACTCTACTTTGGTTTTAATGTGATGAACTTGTATTAATTAATTTGATCACGTATCTCTATTAATTATTTAGCTGGTGTAATGGTTTTTGATGTATTTATGTAATGCAGATGACCCGAGAATGGATGTACGGTGATCGACGCTGTACCGAGTTCATTGATGGCATGCATCGTTTTCTCGATGTGGTTAAGTTAAATAAGCTGAAGAATGGTTCTATGATTTGTCCATGTGATGAATGTCGGAATACGAGGAATTACCCGAGCGTAAGAACCATACACTCCCACCTGTTGCGACAAGGCTTCATGCCCAATTATTTTTGTTGGACCAAGCATGGAGAAAGAGGGGTTATAATGGAAGAACCTGAAGAAGAGGATGATGACAACTATCATGTGTTCTCTGAAAACGGTGATACTACAATGGGGAAGACGAAGTTGAGCATGAGGTCATTGTTGATCAGTCCGATGATGATGATCTTCGTCGGGTCATTCTTGATGAACAGATGAAGTGCGGAAGTGAAAACAAGTGGTCGAAGTTGGAGCGCATGTTAGAGGATCACAAAAAATTGTTGTACCCAAATTGTGAAGATGGCCAGAAAAAGCTGGGTACCACCCTGGAATTGCTGCAGTGGAAGGCAAAGAATGGAATATCTGACAAGGCATTTCAAGAGTTGCTACAAATATTTAAGAAGAGTCTTCCAAGGAATAATGAATTGCCCCACAATACATACGAAGCAAAGAAGATTGTCTGCCCTCTTGGATTAGAGGTGGAGAAGATACATGCATGCATCAATGACTGCATCCTCTACCGCGGTGAGAAGTACGAGAATTTGAATGCATGCCCGATATGCGGTGCATTGCGGTATAAGATAGGGCGAGATGACCCAGGTGATGTTGAGGGCGAGCCGAGCCCCAGGAAGAGGGTTCCCGCGAAGGTGATGTGGTATGCTCCTATAATACCACGGTTGAAACGTTTGTTCCGAAACAAAGAGCATGCCAAGTTGTTACGATGGCACAAAGAAGACCGTAAGGAAGACGAGATGCTGAGACACCCCGCTGATGGGTCTCAGTGGAGAAACATCGACAGTGCGTTTGGGGATTTTGCAGCTGACGCAAGAAACTTAAGGTTTGGTCTAAGTACAGATGGCTTGAATCCGTTTGGGGAGCAGAGCAGCAGTCATAGCACCTGGCCCGTGACTCTATGTATCTATAACCTTCCTCCTTGGTTGTGCATGAAGCAAAAGTATATTATGATGCCAGTGCTTATCCAAGGCCCGAAGCAACCCGGCAACGATATTGATGTGTATCTGAGGCCATTAGTTGACGAACTTTTACAGTTGTGGTCTGACGAAGTCGTACGTGTGTGGGATGAGTACAAACAGCAGGAATTTGGCCTACGAGCGTTGCTGTTTGTAACCATCAATGATTGGCCTGCTCTTAGTAACATTTCAGGACAGTCGAACAAGGGATACAATGCATGCACGCACTGTTTAGATAAGACTGATAGTATATATTTAGGTAACAAGAATGTGTACCTGGGGCATCATCGATTTCTTCCAAACAGGCATCACGTAAGAAACAGAGGCAAGCATTTCAAAGGTGAGGCAGATAACCGGACGAAGCCTACACGCCCTGATGGTGATGTTATATATGGCATGGTCAAGGATTTAGAAGTAATCTTCGGAAAGGGTCCTGGCAGTCTATCTGTTCCGAAAGACGCAAACAAGCACGTACCCTTGTGGAAAAAGAAATCTATATTTTGGGATTTACCCTATTGGAAAATCCTAGAGGTTCGCTCTACAATCGACGTGATGCACATGACGAAAAATCTTTGCGTGAACCTGCTAAATTTCTTAGGCGTGTATGGGAAGACGAAAGATACAACGGATGCACGGCAGGAACAGCAACGTACGCACGAAAGAGACAACCTGAATCCAGAGAAGTATCAAGGTACTGCTAGCTACGCTCTTACCAAAGAAGAGAAGGAGATCTTTTTTCAAGTCCTGAGCAGTATCAAGGTCCCGTCTGGCTACTCGCCGAATATAAAGGGAATAATAAACATGGCAGAGAAAAAGTTCCAAAACCTTAAGTCTCATGACTGCCACGTGATTATGACACAATTACTTCCGGTTGCATTGAGGGGGCTTCTACCGGAAAACGTTCGAGTACCCATTGTGAAGCTATGTGCATTCCTCAATGAAATTTCTCAGAAGGTAATCGATCCAGCAACTCTATCAAGTTTACAGACGGGTGTGGTCCAATGTCTTGTCAGCTTCGAGTTGGTGTTTCCACCGTCCTTCTTCAATATTATGACGCACCTCGTAGTTCACCTAGTCGAAGAGATTTCCATTCTCGGTCCTGTATTTCTACACAACATGTTCCCCTTTGAGAGGTTCATGGGAGTCTTAAAGAAATACGTTCATAACCGTGCTAGGCCAGAAGGAAGCATGTCCAAGGGCTATGGAACAGAGGAGGTCATTGAGTTTTGTGTTGACTTTATTCCTGATCTTATTATGGGTACGAGATAAATGGGAATACATTTTACACGGAAACCCAAGACAAAAAGAGCACCAACCAAAACAGTGGTGTCCGCTTTGATGCAACAAACGACGATGGGACAAAGGACACATATTATGGTTGCATACAGCAGATATGGGAACTTGACTATGGACCTTCTTTTAAGATCCCTTTGTTTCAGTGCAAATGGGTCAACCTGTCAGGCGGGGTAGAGATGGACCGGCGGTACGGAATGACTACAGTGGATCTCAACAATCTTGGGTACCACACCGAGCCATTCGTCCTAGCCAATGATGTGGCTCAGGTTTTCTATGTGAAGGACATGTCTTCCAGACCAAAAAAAAAGAAAAGATAAGCAAGCCGATACATCATACGATCAGCCAAAGCACCACATAGTTCTTTTAGGGAAAAGAAACATCGTGGGAGTGGAGGACAAGACAGAAATGTCAGAAGATTACAATAAGTTTAATGAAATTTCGCCCTTCAAAGTGAAAACTGACCCAAGCATCGTGTTAAATGATGAAGATTGTCCATGGCTACGGCGCAATCAGAAGAAAGGGACACACACGAAGAAAAAAGTGAACACTAGATAGGGATGTTGTTGGTGATGTGTAATAATTAATGTATTAAACCTTTTATCAAATGCACACAGTTTCCCCGTCATACAGCCCAACGGTGGCTCGTGAGTGCCTGCATATCAAATGCACCGTTGGGCTGTATGACGGGAATCCGAATGATTTGTATTCGGTCGATGAACTGAAGTATTTTGTAGATAGAACAAAACACACGGTTTCCCCTGCATACAGCCCAACGGTGGCTCGTGACTGCCCGCATATCAAATGCACCGTTGGACGTATGCAGGGAATCCGAATGCTTTGTATATCAAATGAACTACATTGAGTGTCGAACATGTTCGAGAGGGGGGTTTCTATAGGGTCATGTGGCTGATCCAACACTGGTTTTGCCCTCAAAAGAAACACATACCCCTGATCCAACGGCTCACAAGTTCTTGAAAGAAACACACCCCTGATCCAACGACTCACAAGCACTTGAAAGAAACACACGATCCGTGTGCTTCTTTACTCCCGGTTGGTGTTACCAACCGGGACTAAAGGCGGGCTTTGCGGTCACGACTCGTGTCAGTCACGTGTCCTCCCCTATCGTTGTCCTGGCCAACATAGTCAAATTTGAAAATAACCAGTAGCAATAGATTCTACATGTCCAGGGCTTAAGTTTGAAAATAAACTAGAGCAGGAAAAATTCATATTAAAAGCATTTTTAGAAATTCAAATTATATAAAAAACAATCAAACATGCATTTTATTTCAATTTTTTGATGATATGGATTTAAATCTATATCAAATTTACTCAAATCATCCATTTGAAATTTGAATATATTCAACATAGTCAAATTTGAAAATAACCAAAAGCAATAGATTCTACATGTCCAGGGCTTAAGTTTGATATAAAGTTTGTCAAATTTGGACAATTGAATCAATAGATATAAAACAAATCATAAAAAGATATGATTTTCATAAATATTGAAACAATTAAACTAAGTATAAAAGAAAAATAAACTAGAGCAGGAAAAATTCATATTAAAAGCATTTTTAGAAATTCAAATTATATAAAAAACAATCAAACATGCATTTTGCTTCAATTTTTTGATGATATGGATTTAAATCTATGTCAAATTTACTCAAATTATCCATTTGAAATTTGAATACATTCAACATACTCAAATTTGAAAATAACCAGTAGCAAAAGATTCTACAGTTTGATATAAAGTTTGTCAAATTTGGACAATTAAATCAATAGAATAAAGAAATCAGGAAAAAGAAGAAAGAAAAAAGAAATTCCAAAAAAAATACCTTTAGTACCGGTTGCAAATACCAACCGGTACAAAAAGGGTTGTTCGTGCGCGGGAATTTAAGTGGACGAAAAAAGACCTTTAGTACCGGTTGCACAGACCAACCGGTATTAAAGGGGGTCTTTTGTACCGGTTGTTCGAGGCAACCGGTACTAAAGGCCTTTTGTATATAAGCGGCCCGTTTCTTCCCCACACTTAGCAGAAATCGTCGTCTCCTCCACACGATCGAACCTGCGGCGAAGCCCTGCCAAAATCCCCGGCCGCCGCCATGCTCCGGCCTCCGCCGCCCTGCTCCGGCCTCCGCCGCCGCGCCCCGACCTCCACCGCCATGCTCCGGCCTCCGCCGCCCTGCTCCGGCCCCTCCCGTGGTCGCGCGCCCCTCCGCCGCTCCCCCGCGCCATCGCGCCATTGCCGCTCGATCGAGCATCCGTCCCCGCCGAGCACACGTACGTATCCCTCCCCTTCCTCGCTCCTCGCCTCCTTCCTCCCCTGCTCGCCCCCTGGTGGCGCGCGTCGCCACTGCCCACGCGCGCGTCGATCGATCGTCGATCGCCACTGCCACGTCAACATGACATCATATTAGATGCAAATATTTTAGATGCAAATGTTTAAATATTTTAGATGCAAATGTTTAAATATTTTAGATGCAAATGTTTTAGATGCAAATATATTAGGAATTTATAGTTGTTTAGATGCAAATGTTTTAGATGAAAATGTTTAAATATTTTAGATGTAAATGTTTTAGATGCAAATATATTAGGAATTTATAGTTGTTTAGATTTAAATGTTTAAATATTTTAGATGCAACTGTTTAAATATTTTAGATGCAAAGATCATTTAGATCATTTTGTTTGAAGTTTGAAGTTATTATTTTTGGATAGCAAAATTTAGGTAATTTAGATAGCAAAATTTAGATCATTTAGATAGCACAATTTAGGTAGTGTTAATATTTAGTAGAAAAAATTGTTAGTAGAAAAATTGTTAGTAGAAAATAGTTTGAAATATTCCTAAGTTTGAAATATTGGTAAGTTAGAAAATTTTAGTAGCAAAGTTTGAAAATTATTTTAGGTTATTATTAGTGTAGCAATTTTGTTAGAAATATTGCTAAGTCATTTAGATAACATAGTAAAGTTTGCAAAGCAATGTTATTTTTAGTTGCAATGAAATTTAAAGTTGTTTGCTATGAATTAAAAATTTGCAGTGACATTGAGCTATGGAGGACGACGCCCCCATCACCCGAGACGATGCCCCCTTCATCCGAGACGAGGAGAATGAAGACCGGATGCAAGCAATTATATATGATAGGTCTATAGGACCCAATTCCGATGGAGAAGATTCCGGGGAAGAAGACGACGAAGATTTCAACGCGAAATGTTTGAACGACTCCGGTGAGGGACTTGAGTTAGAAAAATTCAGAGACGACGATGAAGAAGTGCCGTTAGAAAACTCCGGCGAGGTATATATTAAGTCTTGTTGATCACTAGCTAGATGCATATTAATTGATTTATATTGCACTTATTAACGAAACATTTTTCTTTTAGCCCTCTGGATCTAAGTCAATCCCTAAACGAGGCCCGAACCAAGGGGTAAAGCTGCCAGATGGTGCAAAGTTGTCGATCGACGAAGTTAGTATAAAAGGCAAACCGGAGAAACCCGAAGGAATCTACACTAAATATGTAGCTCAATGCGGTGTTCTTGTTAGTGACATGGTCCCGATCACCGTTGTAGAATGGAATCAGCCGAAGAAAGCCAACATTGGCGCAAAATATCTCGAGGATAGAATTAAAGATACCCTTTGGGCCTCGATATTGGATTCTTTCACCCTACCGGCAGATCTCCCACAGAAGAGGAAGGATAAAGTCAAGGAATGGACTCTTAGCAAGATGGCCCAGCAATTCAACAACTGGAAGAACGGATTGTGGAGAAAATATGGGAAAGGACCTCCAAATTTCACCGGACATCTAGAGAAGCTCAAAGATGACTGGCCTGAATTTGTGGCGTATAAGAAATCGGCCGTCGCTGTGGCCCGATCGACCCAAAATAAGTTGAATGCTAAGAAGAAGAAATATCACCATCATTTGGGCTCAGGTGGCTACAAGACTGCCTTGCCTAAGTGGGAAGCCTATGAAAACGAGCTGCGTCAAAAAGGGATCACTCCACAGACAGATGACTGGCCCGACAGGTCCAAGTTCTGGTTGTTCGCGCATGGGGCAGTTTTGGACCCAGACACAGGGCTGATTGTTGCACAGGGAAAATGGAAGAAAAGAATTACAAGAGTCGTCAAAAAACTAGTTGACGCAATAGAACTAGTCCGATAGGGAAAATACGTTCCCGATAGAGAGGACGACGAGCTTTCACTCGCCCTCGGGAATAAAGAACACTGGGGACGATGTCGAGGCAGAGGAGGCGGGGTTGGTTTTCTTGAAGGTTTCCGGAGGACGCTGCAACTTATAGAAAACATTGCAGAAGTAAGAAGAGGGAGGCGGAGAGGTTTACTGCATTAGAACGCCAGATGCATGATGTGAAGGAGCAACTGGCCTTAATTACCCAGCAAAGGGAATCTCAGCTGCGAGTAGAAGATCATGCTGTCGATGTCTGCCCATCTCAGCGGAAAAGCAGCGTGGGTTCCACGCAGCTACAAGATCGCAGTTGATGAACCGTCGGCGGCGCGCTACCCCGTGGATGATATCACGGAGAAGACAAATTGTGAGTTACATGCGCCAATGAATAACCTTAGTTTTCCGGTGGCGAATGGCTATGCTTTACCACATCAACTTGGAGCAACCTTCCATTTTGGTGAGATTCCAGCTGGATTTGCTCATGTCGGGGTCACGAAAGTTTTGTCGGGATTCAACTCAATGCATCTTGACATTCCTGGAGCTGAAGGCGAGAAGACATTGGGAGAAGTCGAGCTTGGTATCATTCTATGGAAGAAGAAATACATCAAGTTTCCAGACTTGGCGCCAAGGCCACCGACTCCTCCGGTTAGAAATTCACCACAGCAAAGTCCACCCTCCTCCCCCGACGATTGGGATCCCACCGCGAGTCCATCGCCCGCGCCGTCCCGTCAGCCGACTGCTGCGCCCACTAGTAATTTGACAAAGCGGAAGCTGTTCACGTCGTCCCTTGTCAAGAAACGTGCAAGAAAACCCAAGAAAGTCAAGGCTCCTGAGAAGTTAGCTGGCGAGATGACTATGGAGGAATTAGAACTGAGCACACAAGGCAAGGCTAAAGCCTTTTTTGAACAGAAAAAAAAGGAAAGACTGGAGGCAAGACTTGACCCCATAAAGGAACTTCTGAAGACTATACCAACCGAGGTAAAAGATCGCACCGTTTACAACCTATATAACCCTCCACCGCCGCCCCTTTCAGACTATGAGCGAGGTATTGACAAGGTACTTTCCTCAAAGATGGAGAAAGATAAAGCGTGCGGAAAAAGAGTTGCCCAGCTCGGAGAACAAGAAGCACAATCGATCGCCCCGCTCATTGTGCCTTATGAAGCTCGGGAAATTGAGCATGGAGAAGTTGTCATTGGCGACACAGGTTACCAAATAGCGCAGATAACAATTCAATATAAAATTGAACTCGGGCTGCCTCTGGTCGAAAATCCGAGTGCTCTAACAACACAGTTATATAAATTGAATAACTGGTACATGGCCGCCGCAAAACAAGGGAGAGAATATCTCATGGCGGGAGTTAAGGAACAACACTACTTCCGAGAATATGGTGTGCAGGTTGAGTTCTCCGAACTTTTTCAGATGTACAATCAACTTGCTCTCGAAAATCTATCATCAGCTGCTATTGTCTGTAAGTAATTTATTCGTGTAATTTAATTATTTATAGTTAAGCTCGTTTCATTGCTTGTAATTATCCTCACAACATTCTTTTGTACGCTATTATGCAGAATGAAGATTCGTGAATGCCGAATGGGAGGAATCTGGGACATTGGGTTCATTGACCCGGATAAAGTTAATGAAGTCACTGTAGAAAGTCCTCTGTATGTCTAGGACACAGAGGACCTTTTGCTAATGTTTTTTAAGCGAAAAAGTACCAAAAAGGAAATACTTTTTCCTTACAACTTCGGGTGAGTGTTACTGTCTTGTACACATTCTATTTTGCTTTCCCGATATTAAGTGTAATTGATGAGTTCTGAATACCTGCATATATAAATGTGCGCAGGTACCACTTCATTCTGCTAATCATTAGACTCGAGGAAGGAGAAGTTGAAGTCTGGGACTCATTAAGGAGAGATCAAGATGATTACAAAAGCGTGCGTCTAATGCTCAAGAGGTAATTTCCATCGCACTATATCGTCCTCTTTCGTTCATTTCCGGATATCAATTCATTTTCTTTTCCGGGCAGGGTTTGGAAAAAGTTCATCGCGGAAGAACGCGGTGAATGGAAAGATAAGCTGGAGTTCAAGGCTAACAAAGTAAGTACTACTATATATCTAGGTCTGTGTATCTTTCTAATACCATTATCATTCTCTTGATTATTATTTGATTTAATTATATTCTTCTATAGTGGTGTCTGCGACAACCACAGGGGACAGAACTATGTGGATACTACGTTTGCGAGTATATTCACATGAGGGTCAATGAGAGAGTCAATAGTGTAAGAAATCGAGAGGTACGTAAACATCATACACAACTTTTATTTTGCTACCATCAATTGTTTTTAGTTTCGATCATAACTGATTTGAACTCCTTCTTTTAAAGATGTCAAGGAAGCGGAACCAGCTCCTACCACAAAACCGCGTAAAAGCTATTGCGGAGGAATTGGCGGGATTCATGCTGACGCATGTCATAGATGAATTCGGTGAATTCCACTATGTCGAAAAATAGACTCCCTCCATGCATGTACTAGCTAGCGGTGATCTCCATTATAATTATGACTTTATATGTAATTAACGAGAGTACTTTATATGTGTAATGAGTACTTTATATGTGTAGTCAGTACTTTATACGTGATCTCCTCCAAAACCCTGAAAAATGAGCGAAAAGGAAAAAAACAGAAACCCTAAACCCCGAAAAATAAGCGAAAAGAAATAAAACCGAAAACCTAAGCCCCGTGAAAAAATAAGCGGGGGGCAAAAAAAGCAGGAACCTTTAGTACCGGTTGGTAATACCAACCGGTACTAAAGGTCCTCCGCTGCGCGCGCGCAGGTTCGTCCACGTGGAGGGCCTTTAGTACCGGTTGTATATACAACCGGTACTAAAGGGGTACCCCTTTAGTCCCGACCTTTTAGTACCGGCTGCACAACCGGTACTAAAGGCCCAATAAGACCGGTAGTGATGCCCTGTTCTCTACTAGTGGTAGTCCAAGGTGAGACTACTCACAAATCATCCCGGAGGAAGGCATGACGATGAAGAGCCCTCCAGGATCGATCTCCCCTCTGGCAGAGTGCCGGGATGAGCTTCAGATTGGACCCCGAACTAGGGTTTTCGGTGACGGCGCGTCGGGGTTGAGTTTCTGTAAAATAATGGCCGCCTCGACGTTTTTAGGTCAGATAGCAATTTATAGGCGTCGGAGGGGGCCGAGGAGGTGCCCCACAAGCAAGAGCGGGCCCCACCCACGGGTGGCCCCCAGGCTGTGGCAGCAGGCCGCCCCTGGCCTGTGGGTGGCCCCCAGGGCTGCCCTTTGGTGTCCTGGTGCCTTCCGTTGAGTAAAAAATCCTCGTAAATTTTCGTCCAATTTCGAGAATATTTCCAGAAGTAAATTTCTGAAACAAAAAGACAGCAAAAACAGGGAACTGGCACTGGGCATCTTGTCAATAGGTTAGTCTGAAGAAATGCATAAAAATGATATAAATGACAGTAAAAACATGTGACAATATCACAAAACTAGCATGGATCACTCAAAAATTATAGATACGTTTGAGACGTATCGATCACTGAAGGTTCACAATAGTATGTAAGTAAATTTCCACCTTGAATGATGCATGGCTTAGATTAGCGGCCCAGGTGTCTCTCTAGCCATTTGTACAAACTTGTTAAACTTACTTAGTTTCCACATTTATTTGGCACTATGATAGGCATCCATACACAAAAGTACATGATATCAACTAAATATAATTAAGAACACGTTGAAAGCTTGCCATGTGACAGCACATATGGGCTAACCCCCAACCAAGACTCTTGTCAAGCTCACAGCTTCATAATTTTAATAACAATGGTTCATGTTCATTAAGTGCAATAAAAGTAAGGTGTGAGAGCTTTTTAACCAACTTTTCCCATAACAATCAATAACATAAGCATTTAAATTCAGAGGTATAGATAATACAAAGTAACATGATAAACATACTCGGAACAGCATAAAGCTAATAGGTAGATATGGTGGACTCACTGGAAAAACTTTGGTTGAAGGTGTTGGAAAACAAGTTTTTACTTGTTGGAACTTTTGGGCTAGCAAAAGGGAGAAAGTTGACCATCTAAATGCATGCAAAAGTGTCCATAGAACTAAACAATCCATGTTAAACAAAGTAAAGTAACATTCAGCATTGAAACATGAATAAGAGATAGCTCTTGATAAAGCACATGAATCATGCAACTATATGTATCTTTTTGAATCAACTCAAACATCCCTTTCCCAATCTTTTTAATAGCATCCAACTTAATTCAACCCAAATTTCCAGTAGATCTCTCATATAAAAATGATAGTGGTGGTCTCAGAACAAAAATCAAACCAAAATAAAAAGCAAATAAAAGACGCTCCAAGTTTATGCGATAAAGTGCATTGATCGAAAAACAGAAGTTAGACGTGTGCAAACCGAGAGTGTGTTGGTCCAGTGGGGTTGTCTTCACATTCCCAAGCTTATGGTCTTCACCATTCTTGGATAGCTCTTGGTGCATCTCCTCTAATCCCTGTGAAAAAACTTCAAAACACTGTTTCTCCCATTTCTTTTCTGTGGGGTGACATTAGTAGTGATAGACAAATGAATTGCTTGCTGCATAAATCCTTAAACAAAAATTCATATGAATGTCCAGAAAGTGTATAATGTTGTATGCCTACTTATAAACTCAATTGGATAAAAAAGATTCAAGTTAAAAGTTCAAAGAATGCATCAAACAAAATGAGACAGAATCTGTCCAGAAAAACAGCAGCTGTGAAACGCATTTTTCTACCCATCTTAAGAATGTCGAAAAATTCTTAAAACATTCATGCATACAGATGATGAAAAGCTACAGTTACAGTAAAAATTTCAGCTCTTTCGGAGTTACAGAATAGGAATGAAAAATCAAACTATGCACAGATTCCTGCTGGAATAAAATCTCCGAATGCAAATAGCAACTTTTTCAAACCAAAATGGGTAAAACTTGGTACTTTATTAAACATTCCAGAAAAAAAACTAAAAACTAAGTCTCTTATTACAGAAAGAGGATACAAAGAAAATCAAAAATAAAAACAACCGGGTTGCCTCCCGTAACGCGCTTTCTTTATAGCCACATAGCTAGGCTTCTTACTTGATATTTATGATGGACGAAGCTCATGAGGGAGCTTGAACGTTGGTGTGTCCCTCTTCCTTGGGAAGTGTTCCATGCACTTCTTGTGTGGAAACTGAAACTTCACATTCCCTTCTTTTGAATCAATGATAGCACCTATGGTACGAAGAAAAGGTCTTCCAAGAATAATTGGACTAGAGGTTTTATTCCCCATATCCATGATTAGAAAGTCAACAGGTACAAATGTCATATGAAACTCTACCATAACATCACTTACTTTTCCTAAAGCATGTTTAATGGAATCATCAGCAAGTGAAAGTTCAATAGAGCATTTTTCAAGATTCTTTAGTTCAAGAACTTCATATAATTCTTTAGATAAAACAGAGACACTACATCCTAGATCTAATATAGCATGGTGTGTCTCTTTTCCAATGGTTACTAGTACTTTGGGAATCCATACATCCCCAAGCTTAGGTGGTATCATAGCTTCTTGGTTGTACCTAGAAATCTTTTCTTTTAAAACATGATTAGCAATATAAGAACCAAAACCTGCTTGGTTAGAGTTGATGGAAGGATCACTTGCAACTTTTTGTAAGATAGATATTAATTCATGCAAGCTACAATTATCTAAGTCAAGTAGTGGTTCCTTGACTTCACTAAGCATTTTAACTTCCTCAACTTCTCTTTCTAACTCAACCCAAACTTGTTTCTTAACAGGAGCTTCCTTCATATGTTTAAATGATGGGTTTTTCTTTAATGAATAACTAACACAAACCAACTTCTCCTCCATTCTGTTGAGGTAAACATCTTTTTCAAGAAATTCTTTCTCACATAATCTTAGTTTTTGCATAACATTAACTAGTTCATTGTCTATCCTGGGAATTATGTTTTCATAATAAGATGCTAGTTGTTCAAAATCCTCTTTATTTGATAGTTTCTCTAATTTGGCTTCAAATTTATCTTTAGATAATGCAAGTGCTACTGTGGTATCCTTCACCTTTTTCTTACTACCCACAAAGTTACCAAAAATTCTTCTAAGTGTCATGGCTGCACAAGGTGGTGTTGACAAGACAAAACTTCCACCCGTAGCCCCATCTAAAGCATTTTGATACCAAGGATCTATTCCATAATAAAAGTAAAGATTTAGCTTTTCATCTTCACAAGGTGTAGGATCTTCATAGTGTATCCTATTAATTCTTACCCAAGCGTCTTTTAATGTTTCTCCAGGATGTTGCTTAAAATTAGAAATGGAACTTAATGGAGGACTCACTTCTTGTTTGTTTCCAATAACCATGATTGCAAGTTTTTATGTGTTTTTAATTTTTAAATGCAAAACTGAAAATAAAATGACACTAAACAATGCAAACCAAAATAACAAATGCAACACAAAATGCAAAACTGAAAATAAAATATGCAAACCGAAATATAAATATGATATGCAAGACGATAACAAAACAAAATAAAATGCTTTGAAGGTAAAGATGGATAAGATGATGCTCACGTAGGTGCAACCTCCCCAAGCTTAGGTGTTTGCACAAGTTGGTGATGAAGTTGACTTTGTTGTGAGATACTCCTTTGGACAAATCTTTACAGCAATGATTCCCCGGCAACGGCGCCATAAAACGTCTTTGATGGCCTTGAACTTAGCTTAGGTTGAGACTCCAAGTGCAGAGTGTGTAGTATAGTAAAGACGGTTTCCCCACGAGGGGTGACTCGAGGGTTTAATATCGAACTCTCGGGGAATCAGTAGTGAAAGATTTATCTTCTTATCCTTCTCTTGAAAACCTACAAAACAAAGTAAATTGTTTTGTGCCCTCAACCTCACCAAGTGGTTGTCAAGCACAAGGTGTGAGAATGATATGAAAATATAACAAATGCAAAACAAGAAATAAATATGCAATGATGATAAATAAATGTGCAAGGATGATGGAAACAATGATGGATGATATTTTTGGGTTTTGTATTGTGAATGCAAGATATAAAAGTATTTTTGTATTTTCGGATTTTTAAATGGCAGAAAATGGAAAATGCTTATAAGTTGTTGGAAAGGTGTTTCTTATGATTAAAAATGGACCGGGTTTCATGGTTTCACAAATGCACTCTCTCTTTAATAAAGTGGTAGATAATGGAACACTAGAATTGACATATGAGATTGCAACAAAAAGGTTTCATGACAAGTTACTAATTATATGGGCATCACGTCCTAACAAAGAGATCTTTTGTATATTAATCTCTCTTATACTCCACCAAGATGTGAACTAAATCTTAGCACCTCGGTAATTAAGATAAATCAGAGTATAGCTTTAAGTCTTATGACATGAAGTTAAAATAAGAACATGCTAGATCTAGTCATGGAGAAGTGGCAATGGTCACACCCACACCTCCGGTAGCATGGTATTTTTCTTTATCCCTAGTGAGGCAACAAAGTAAGGTAAAAATACCCAAGTGGATCGCGGAACTTCTCTCACTTTCACCGCACTAGCCACCCCCTCATTACTCCAACTAATGCACACGTTCCCCCACACACGCTCTCATACACATGCTTGATCAAAACAAGTAGACAAGAACGGGGTACATAATATGCATCTACTTTCATAAATGAAACAAAACAATTGCAATCTCAAACATATATTAACTCATAAAGAGATCCACCACAAAGGAATTACATAGATGACCGTAATCATGTTCGGCAGCTCATACGGTGCTAATTAGTAAAGCTCAAGAGAGAGGAGAGATACATAAGTTACTTCCACAAACCCATAGTCCAGGGGTGGACTACTCCCTCTTCATCATGGAGATGGTGGAGATGTCGTTGGGGGAGATGGAGACCACACCGGCAGCGCTCTGCCGGAGTTTTCCCCCTCCAATCTGCAGCTCCAGATCTCTGTTTCGATGTTTCTGTGTTTTCGGCCACCTCCTCTCCGAAGGGCGTCGGGGACTATTTTTATAGTCGGTTTTAGGTCAAGACGAAGGTTCTGGAGAAAAGATCGACGGCAACGGAGCCTCGAGGCCACAGA
This sequence comes from Puccinellia tenuiflora, assembly GCA_012064385.1. NCBI lineage: Eukaryota > Viridiplantae > Streptophyta > Magnoliopsida > Poales > Poaceae > Puccinellia > Puccinellia tenuiflora. The sequence goes on along the minus strand of QRDG01000016.1, from coordinate 266,626 downwards.
TGGTGGGTCCCACGCGGCCAAGGAATCTGGCCGCGTGGGCCACCCTCTTCTGGCCCTCGGTCCTCCGTTTGTTCGCTTCCTTCGCTCCTACGCTTTGTTCCTTCCAAAAACTGATGCTCGTAAATTTTCAGGTCATTTGGACGTTGTTTGGGTCCCTGAAACATCAAAATATAGAATAGGGTTTTCTGCAAGTGCAGGGTTAATTCCAGAAAAATAGGAAAACTATGAAATCTTTCCAAAATCATTATAAAACAATGATATAACCCTTATATGATGCAAATATGATTGAAATATGAGTATTATAATGCAAAGTTCATGTATGCATTTTACATGCATCACTCGTCGCTCCTTGTGAGTCCTTTGTATCCGTTGGTGTGTGGTTTTCTATAATGGAATATAAATGAGAAGCATGTTTTATTCTTCTGCACTTTATATTTTATTATGGCAATCTCTCTCATCTGTTGGTCTTGTGGTAAGTGATGATTTGACATTGGGTGTATGAGTAGAAGTTTATTCAGTATTGGCAAGCATGACTTTGTTTAAATTGCAATAATTACATTGATGCTTGAGTAGAGAAAAGGAATTTGATTGCAAATATACTATCCTTTATATCTTACATGCTTGTGAATCCTCTAGCTTGCATACTTTTGTATTAGATTTATTTCTGACAGTCATGATAAGCTTTATGTTGCATGTTTGGCATATTGTTCTAGATAACATATTTGGTTTACATCTCTCAACACTGTATGTTTGCTTCAAATACCTTCTTTGCTAAGCCCAAAAATTCGTATTGAGTGTATGGTTCACTTGTGCATCCAAATCCCAAAGACAAACTATCTTGCCAGCTGAGTCCACCATATCTACCTATGCATGGTATTTCTTGCCATTCCAAGTAAATTTGTCATGTGCTATCTTTAAAAATTCAAAATATTCCTTTCTGTGCCTCTGTTTTTAAGATCATGAGGGAGCAGTGGAGAGCTAGATATAACTCGTGACGAGCAAGGTCATTTCCCTCCTTTCACCCGGTGTCGATGGATTACGTCTTCACTTGAATCAACCCGAGAGCAGCTTAAGCAAAAATATAAATATAACTCACCATTCTCCTCCGCGCAATGAAAATCTGAGAAATCAGCTCTAAACATTGGACAGTGGTGAAACCAAGGAGAAAGAGGAGCGTGCTCGCTCCTCTAAAAACCAGCTGCTCTCACAAGTCTAAAAGCCTTGCTTGTTATGGGAGACTAGATAGCTTCTCTATTGTGAAGTCATTGACGAAAGCATGCATGTCTCAAAAATTGTTTTACTTCTGTTTCATAAAAATAAAAAGCTCTAGCACATGACTAATCCCTGCTTCACTCTGCGAAGGGCCTTTCTCTTACTTTTAATGTTGAGTCAGTCTTCCTTTTTTCTTTCTATCTTCCACAAGCAAACTTACAGTGTTGACCTATGATGTTACCAAGTATGATATCTACATTGTGTCTTTTATGTCTCATGATAGTTGTTCATTTTTCTTATGTCAGTTCTAACTCTTCTATCACAAGAATACAGACTTGCTGATTTGCAACTCTTGGAAAGATGACTTGATGGTTGAAGCATTTAAATGGATCTTTCTTGAAATATGAGCTGACAAGTATAATTGCCTCTTGAGCGAAGTCTCAGTTTGTTGTTGCTTAATAAGTTTCTGTTTTACTTCACCTTAACATGTTATAGTGACATTACTTGTCTTCGAGAAGCTTTATGAGAGAAAGGTTGCTGTTTAAAAATGTATATGTGTTTGATGAGTAAATACTGATGCTTCATGTTCGTATTCTTTATTTATCAACACTTCACTCCATAAACCTGTGGTCTTGTTTACCGAGCTCAGTTTTCGCTTGGGGACAAGCGGAGTCTAAGCTTGGGGGAGTTGGTACGTTCATTTTGCATCACTATTTTACATCATAATTAACCTTTATTCATTGATATATTTCATATTATGATGCAATACTTATGTTATTTTACCTTATTTTGCATGTTTTGCAATTATTGGGGATGCATCTGCCGGAGCCCGGGATCAGCTGGAAAAGTACCTGTCAAGATACCTGACGTCGGAAGCTCCAAAAATTCCAGAAAAATTCGGAGATAAGTATTTTGGGAAATAAGTCAAGGAGCCAAAAGGGCGCACGGAGGAGAGCTCTAGGGAGCAGGGGCGGCCCCCTGCCGCGGGTCCACCCTGGGCCGTGGGTGGGACCTGCCCCTGGCCCCTGTGGCCCCCCTCCGGCTCCCCTTCGGCGTATTACTTCCCTTTGACCTAAAAACATCGGGGGTATCGACGAATATTTTTTCCGCCGCCTCCACGAGGCGGAAACCAGACAGAGAAAAGAAGAGCTCCGGCAGGGAGAAAACTGCCAGGGAATTTCCCTCCCGGAGGGGGAGATCGCCGCCATCGTCATCTCCATCACGCCGGGCATCATCGGGATCATCATCAACATCATCTCCACCATCAACACCATCATCACCGCCGCCATCCCATCTCATCTCGTTGTAACAATTATCATTGTGTTGCTATTAGTCCATCGGAATCGTATCCCGGGCGTTGATTACCACTTGTAGTTGATGTTTGAGAGTTTTATCGGTGAATTATCATTACAATCAGATTGTTGCCCATATTCATATCACCTCTGATCATGATCTATATGATGTTTTGTGAGTAGTTCGTTTGGTTCTTGAGGACATGGGGAAAGTCTAGTTGCTAGTAATTGCATAATGTTGAGTAATATTTAATGGTTTGATTAAATGTTGTGGTGTTATTCCTCTAGTGGTATCGTGTGAACGTCGACTACATGATACTTCACCTTTCAAAGGGCCTAGGGGAATGCATGGTGTATTTAGTTTGCCTATGGTAGGGTTGCAGGAGTGACTGAAACCTAAACCCCAATTCGCAAACTAGTGCACTAGGGAGTGTAGGGTCTCGGAGTTTAAGGCTGTGGTTAGGTTTTTTACCTTAATTATTTTCTTGTAGTTGCGGATGCTTGCAAGGGGTTTAATCAAAAGTATGTATTTGTCCAAGTAAGGGTGGTGCATTAGCATAGGTCCACCCACACAGCACTTTATCAAAACGTTGAAGGTTAATCACCGGCGTGCAATGAAAATGACTAGGCAGAAGTTCCCATGTGTACTCGAGAACGTTTTAATCATCATAAGTAACACAACCGGCCTGCCCTTTGAGCTTAAAAGGATTGGGCTATTTGCTGCAACTATTATAGTACTCTTTTATTTACTAGTTCTTTAATTGTTCTTTATATCAAAACTCCAAAAATATTTCTCCTTTAGTGCTTGCAGTAAAACCTTGCTGAAATCTACTTGTCAACACCTTCTGCTCCTCATTGGGTTCGACACTCTTACTTATCGAAAGGACTATGATAGATCCCCTATACTTGTGGGTCATCATGGTCTTCTCGACCTTCTTCTTCCGCCGAATAATTGTATCCACCTTGATTTCTCTATCAAACATGGGTCGCAGTATGCATCGTCTTCCGTCATCCCAAAAGAATAAGTGTTGGACCTGCCCTCATGGGTGGCACGGCGATCATATTGCCACAGTCTTCCCAACAATAATTGGCATGCATCCATAGGCAAGACATCACAGATCACTGTATCAGTATTCTGGACAACTGAAAACTTGAGACGCACCTTGTGAGTAACTTTCAACTTTCCAGATTCATATAGCCACTCGATGCAGTGTGGTTGTGGATATTTCCATGTAGGCAATGCTAATGTGTCCATCAAACCTCTAGTGACCATGTTGGTGTAGCTTCCACCGTCAATGATCAGCTTGCAATTGATCTTGCACTGAGTCTGAAAAATATTCCACCGCTGCCCCTTATCTTCTATACGATCTGCTTGCACACGTTGCACCATCAACGATGGGTATGACGCAGTAGCTTGATTTCCATCCATAATCTCCTCTTCAAGATCTTCAGACTTGTCACTAGACGTGTCCTCAACTTCTTCTCCATCACTAGTTGAAACATAACCGTCTTTTGTGAGCAACACTTTCTTCTGATTAGTACAGTCGTGCTGCTTATGCCCCCTCCCTTCACACTTGAAGCATTCTATATTACTAGTATGTGTGGTAGGACGTGCACTAGAATCAGCCCTTGACATGCCAGATTTTGGAGCATCCTTATGTGCAGAAATATTAGAGCGATTTGTTCCCACCATGATCTGTTGCTCTGCACGCATAGCTTGGTGCATAAGATCTTGTATATTGTAGTAGACCGTCATCTCAACTCGATCTTGCACCTCGACGTTCAGCCCGTTGAAGAAACGCGCCATCGTCGCTTCCGGTTCCTCCACAGTCTCTGTGCGAATCATAAGCAATTACATCACCTTAAAATATTCATCAGCACTCAAATTACCTTGAGAAAGACACTGTAGTTTGATGTACAGATTTATTTTATAGTGCTCAGGAACAAATCGACGCCTCATAAAATCCTGAATTCCCTGCCAACTCGTTGGACGATGTCGCGAGCGGCAAATTTGGTTCCACCATAGTAGAGCGTAACCACTAAACTCAATGGCTGCAAGCTGCATCTTCTTCTCCTCCGTATAACGATGAGCATCGAAAATTTGCTCAACGCGCATCTCCCAGTCCAAGTAATCTTCTGGCTCGCACTTTCCAGAGAACGTCGGAATCGATATCTTCACGCGCCCGACGCCGTCATCAACGGGAACTCGTGCAGCCTGACGAAATCGATCTCTATTGTTCACTCCACCATGAGTGATCGCTTCAGCTCGAGGGTTGTGGTGTCGTTGTCGTGGCGCGTACCCCGCGGCGAAACTAGCATCGCCGACTTGATTATCAACTTGTGGCGGTGGCTGCGCCGGCAGATGTCGATCGTCTACTCGGCCATCGCGCGGAGGCTGCGCGACCTGTAGTGAAGCTAGCGGCGCTTGCACCTGCAGATTCTCAACAATAGTCCAAAGCGCGCCAATCTGAGTACCTAGATCATCAAACCTTTTATCCATCTTCGTCTTTATATTGTTGTGGCACCGCAAGACGAAGTCGCACATGTGGTCTAATCCCTCACGCACGTTCGCAACCAGATCCTCAGCATACACGGGGAGCGGGAGTTCATCCAGATCAGCCGCATCCTCCGAATTCTCCGATTTGACGGACATCTTGATCAACAAAGTACCGTGAGCAACTTGGTGCTCTGATACCAGATGATGACGCACGAACCAGCGAGACGCCGAATCGTGTGAGTAGATAGCCCGATCTTTCACGGTACAACAACAAGAACTTCCGATCCAGTAAGAATACGAGATCGTAAGCACAAAAACTTGCGTCGAGTAGATTAGATCAACTCCACGCACAACAGTGACAAAATCCCTCGCGGATCAGCAGTGATACACACGGTATTTGATGTCCCCGACATGGGACGTTTTCTGTATTTTATTCAACTCCAAAATAAAAACCAATCTGCGATACACGGCCGAAGCCTGCCTGTTATATAGGCGACACAACTCGTACCAGACTAGAATATTTCTTTCCGTAACAAACTGACTTAGACTAGTAAAATACTAATAGGACTCTCTTTCTTACCAATACTAATCAAAATTTACTAATTAAACATCCGGCCACACGTGAACATAAAAGGCCAAAAGCAAATATGACACAACTCTCACATACGTGAAAGACTAGGATTCAAATACGTACGTACCTTGCTAGTACTAGAAAACTGACTTTGATTAATTGGTTCCTGTCAAGACGAAAGCTGCACAAGGAGTTCTGAAGGTGGGTTTAACTTCATCCGATGCAACAATCAATATATAGCAATTTTCCCGATGGAAATAAACCGCACCTTGCCACTATCATGCTCCAACGGACTCGCGGCTCTCTTCTGGTTTGCGCCATTGACGCTCGCAGGATGTACTGTATGAGTGCGCCTCGCAGGAATCAAATACTTAGTGGCGATATCCACATCATGTGCTAGGTGTTAGCTATCGGTTATCTAATCAATACTTAAAACCCTGAAAAATAATGCTCATCCTCTACCAAAAAAACAACACTTCTCGTAGACTTACAAACAAATAAGTACAGGTCAAACACAATGTTTTGGTTTTCCTGAAACTTTCTCCATCAAGTGAGATTTAACTTTTGTACACAATTTTTTCCTCCACTGAGACATGAACAGAATCAGTTTCAAGGCACATGCGGCACTCATTTTAACACACAACATGGTGACTTTCTATATCCGGTGTGATTAACTTTTCTGCACAAATTTTCCATTGAGACATGAACACAAACAGTTGCAAGGCACATATGGCACCCTTTTTAACACAACATGACGGCCACGAAAAAACAAATTGGAGAAAGAGAGGCAGAAAATACTGCAATAACAACGGCAATCTCTGGTTCCGCATCTCCTTCTTGTGTTTCTCCAACCAGACCTGCTGCTAGATGCAAGGAGAAGGCACTTCAAGCTCACAACCCATGCCTGCTGCTGGCTGCAATGAAAAGGCACTTCAAACCCATGACCCATGGCCTAAAACAAAATTGATACATGCTATTGGGTTGATTTGTCATACCAAACAGAAAATAATCAAGAACAAAAATAATCAAGAACACCACCTGGCAGTAGAGCAGGGGAAGAAGCACAACATACCAGCACAGATGTAGGCGGCGGCGCCAAGGGCCACGGTCGGCGTGGCCAAGAGAAGATAGGAAGAGAGGAGGTGGGTGTGCGCTGGCCGGTGTCATCTCTGACCAATGGATGCTCGTTTGCGTGGGCCTACGTCATCCACAGGCCCTCTACATGTCGTCGTAGTCCTCCACCAGTGCAGCCATGAAGCCATGAGCCTCTTGTCATGCGGTGCAGACGAGTTCAGTACGTAGGAGAGGGACCTGGCGGCCGCCGGCGAGCCGGGAGCAGGAGGAGGATGAGGCGAGAGACCAGGGAGGGCATGGTGACGACGGTGGAGGGCGGCAGCAAAGGAGGAGAGGAGGAGGACGCGGGAGAGGAGATAGAGGCGACGTCCTCCTCCCGCGGAGGCCAGGTCTGCGCGTTGCCTCCCCCGCCGGGGCCGTGCCTCCTCCCGCTGCAGCCTGCGGACAACCGCCGTAATCCACCACCTGCAGCCACCATCGTTGAGCAATCGTGGGAGACGAGGTCGACCAGGCGGGGAAGGAGAACGAGCGGGGAGGCGGCGCAGATATTTTCTCATCTCGTCTAGGGTTTTCACCGTGCTGGGAGCCTGGGACCAAGATAAAGTGAGAGTGCCCTTTCGCTACCCGAAGAGACACTCCCAGAAGAGACACCCACGTTTCATGGTTCGCTTCATGAAACACGGGACCCGCAGAAAGCTGGACCCAACGGTCATGGACGCTGCATCCAGGGAGACAAGTGACGAAACTATTCACTACATCCAACATGAAAAGAGAGGACAAGTTACCCTATGCAAAACGCATCCAACGATTGAGCAGCACGCGTCGCGCGAGGATAGCCGGAGGAGCCGGGTAATCCAGCATCGTTTATAGGAGTAATTCTCAAAAAAAAAAAAGTGGGGCGCCGTCATGTACGCCCTTGATCATCCCACCAAGCGCATCCCATCCGGACTAAAAAAATAGGAAAAAGGGAGCGCCTGGTGCTCAGTCGACTGAGAACTCACCAGTTCTCAGTCGATGACCGCGATCTATGTTTTGCCTGGAGCAAGCAACGTACGAGCTCCTTCCCTTTGCTGGGTCCATGGGCCTTTGATTTTGGGCTAACTAGTTTTTTCCTTTTTAAAATTTGTGGCAACTCATTAAATATCGATGGTCTACTAGAGTCTAGAAGAGTTTGACGCGTGTCTTAACAATCCTCTAAAAACGGTGCCTATTTACGAGCAAGTTTTTTCAAAAATGCTATAGTATTTCGAAAGTGCAACTCGAAGCTCAACATATGGATTTACAAACAAGTGACATTAGATATTTTTGTGCATCCAAAATGGAATGGTTTTGTGCATGAGTTGCAACTCAAAAGAAAAAAATGGGTGCGAGTATTTTTCATATGATTGGGAACTAGCTTAATTCTTGACTCCACCAAATACCAGTCATAACCAAATTGAAACCCTTAGCTAGGACGAACAACGACAATATTTTATCTGAATATCGGAAAATATCTTAAACAGTGATTTCAATTGAAAAGCCTTAATAGCTGCAATATCTCAGTTGCAACCTGGCTGTAACTAGAAAAACTCAGTTACAACCCACTTGCAACTGAAAATCATAATTGCAACCCGGCTGTAACTAGAACAAACTCAGTTGCAACGCACTTGCAACTGGAAAAACTCAGTTACAACCCACTTGCAACTGAAAAATCATAGTTGCAACCCGGCTGTAACTAGAACAAACTCAGTTGCAACGCACTAGCAACTAGAAAAACTCTGTTACAATCCACTTGCAACTGAAAGATCATAGTTGCAATCCGACTATAACTAGAACAAACTCAGTTGCAACACACTTGCAACTGGAAAATCTTAGTTGCAACCCACTTGCAACTGAAAAATCATAGTTGCAACCCGGCTGTAACTAGAACAAACTCAGTATCAACGCAATTGCAACTGGAAAATCTTAGTTGCAACCCACTTGGAATTGGAAAATCATATTTGAAACACGGCTGTAACTAGAACAAACTCAGTTGCAACCCACTTGCAACTTAAAAATCTTAGTTCAACCCACTAGCAACTAGAAAATCTTAAGTTGCGACGCACTTGAAACTAGAAGATCTCAACTACAACCCGACTGTAACTAGAAAAAACTCAGTTTCAATGCAAATGCAACTCAAAGCCATCACAAATCGAAACGCTAATCCAATGGTTGGAACAATTTTCCTCGGTTGCAACCCACTTGTAACTGGAAAAAATTAGTCCCAACCGACTTGCAACTCATATCCATCACGAAACACGACGAAAAATGGTAAAAACATTTTTATAAAGTTGGAACCCAATTGCAACTTTAAAAATTCAGTTGCAACCCACTTGCAACTTAAAAAAACTCAGTTACAACCCACTTGCGACTGGAAAATAACTCAGTTGCAGCCCACTTGCGACTGAAAAAAAACTCAGCAACCGGACTCAAAAAAAACTCAGTTGCAACGCACATGCAACTTAGAGTCTTCACGAATCACGATGCAAATCCAATGGTTAGAAAAAATATCCTCATTTGCAACACACTTGGAGCTAGAAAATCACAGTTGAAAACAAGTTACCGATGAAAAAAAAAACTCAGTTACAACCCACTCGCAACTTTAAAAAACCTTAGTTGTTACGAATCATAACTACCGTGTTAGTAGAAACTATGACGAAATCAAACTATTCATAAAGTTGATCGAACCCTAATTTAATTTTCCATCGACAGAGAATTAGTAAAACATAAAATATAATCGTACACGAGATGCCATGACAGAAGAGACAAAAAATTCTAGTTGCACGTAACATGCAATCACAATAATTTACATACACTTAGTTGTATACGACATACAACCGCAAGGAGACAAACATCTAGTTGCACTCATATAAGAAAGAATAAAATTTCTAGATACGGAACGAAAATGCTGGCAAATAAAATGCAATGAATTAAGTGGAGTACAGAATGAAAAAGCACGTCACGATCGACCCAAGGGACACAAGTACACACTCGGTGTCTCTAAAAAAAAAAGTACACACTCGGTGGCTTTTGGATAATCTTTCACAGGAACGGCACAAGCAAAAAGCCAGATTTGTAAAAACAAAAAAATCACGTTTTTTTTAGACAAACAAAAAAAAATCACGTAAAAGGCCCTACACGATAACACAGCTGATAAAAGCAAAAGGGCCCGTACAAAATAAATGGTCAGCCCTGCCCAGGCCCAAACTGACCTCACGAGATGAGCAGAGCAAAAGGGCAGCAGTTCACACAGATTTTGACGCAGGAAAATCAGACGGCTGGAAACATGACTGAGAACTCGCAATTCCGAAAAAAATAATACACGCGGGGCTGAAGAGTCTGAAACCGGCGGAGACGCGCGCAGAGCCGCAGACCGACAAACGGAAACAGCAGCGGAGCCAGCCACGGACACCCCTGTTTGGGCCGCCACTTGCACTCCAAGAAATAACAATCCTTCTTCTTTCCCCACTTGCACTCCAAGCTGACCTTAATTGCCCGCAGATTCCTCCCGTACCACCATATATATGCAGGGCTCGCCTCGCCTTCTTCCTCACCAACGTCTCATCGACGAACCACCTGTCAAGTAGAAACAGCGAGCAGACAGAGATCGATCTTTCTCTTTGAGTTCTTGGAGCTAGCGACCGGCCGACAGGCATGGCGACCGCCGGGAAGGTGATCAAGTGCAAAGGTTTGTTCTCAAAACAGCAGTTTTATCAAAATTTGAGATTTTTGTCTGGTCTAATGGAGGCTAATTGGTTCTTGGGTGACTGCAGCGGCCGTGGCATGGGAGGCCGGGAAGCCGCTCTCGATCGAGGAGGTGGAGGTGGCGCCGCCGCAGGCCATGGAGGTGCGCGTCAAGATCCTCTACACCGCACTCTGCCACACCGACGTCTACTTCTGGGAAGCCAAGGTTTGTGTTTTCCTTATTTCCACAACTCAAGTCGATCGTTTTGTGTTTTCCTAACCGGGTAATGGTGCTACGAGTGATGGAGATCAGTAATAACTAACTAACATGGTGATTGATGTTCTGCTTGTGCTTGGATTTGTGCAGGGCCAAACTCCTGTTTTCCCTAGGATCTTAGGCCATGAAGCTGGAGGGTACTCTTTCTCTGTCTCTCTATTTGTCCGTTACAGTTTTGTTAATCTTTTTTTTTTGGCGAAAAGTTACAGTTTTGTTAATTTACGTTGTGGACTCCTGGCTCTCATGTTTGCTTCTAGTTATAGTCATTCTGAATCCTGATTTGCCAGTGGTATTAAATTCATAACTATATACATCAAGTGGTCATACATGACATAAGCCACGTAAAGTGCTTTGTAGAATAATAGTATGGTTTATTTATCTGTAACTCTCATGTTCTCTGTGTTCCCGTTGTCCTATTGTTTAAGTGGACTCTTTTCTGCATTTTAATGAATACAATGTTTCCTCTTCATATATAGTTTATCTTATAGAGTAATTCTTTTCCTCAAACTACTTTTTCCTAACAGTATTGTGGAGAGCGTTGGAGAGGGTGTGACCGAGCTAGTTCCAGGTGACCATGTCCTCCCGGTGTTTACTGGAGAGTGCAAAGAGTGTGCTCACTGCAAGTCAGAGGAGAGCAACTTGTGTGACCTCCTCAGGATCAACGTGGATCGTGGCGTGATGATCGGTGACGGGCAGTCCCGTTTCACCGTCAATGGGAAACCAATCTTCCACTTCGTCGGGACCTCCACGTTTAGTGAGTACACCGTGATCCATGTAGGGTGCCTTGCGAAGATCAACCCCGAGGCGCCCCTTGACAAAGTTTGTGTTCTCAGCTGTGGTATCTCAACTGGTAAGAGATAGCTCCTCATGCCATTGTTTCCAGATGAAACCTGGATGCCTTGATTAGTTACTCAAACGTTATGATTCTTCAGGACTTGGTGCGACCCTCAATGTCGCGAAACCGAAAAAAGGCTCGACGGTGGCGATTTTCGGTCTTGGAGCTGTAGGCCTTGCTGTAAGTGACACTCTCTGATAAATACCTTCAACGATATATTATACCCTGTAACCATGACTAAGTATCTTGTGTTTCTCGCATGATCAGGCCATGGAAGGTGCTAGGATGGCTGGGGCATCAAGAATCATTGGAGTGGATTTGAACCCTGCAAAATACGAACAAGGTACAGTCTGCCTCAGCTAAAAAAAGCGAGATCTTAGTAAATGTTTTTGATTAGCACACTGAACCTAGCTAATAACATATCCATTATTGTTTTCAGCTAAGAAATTTGGATGCACTGACTTTGTGAACCCAAAGGACCACACCAAGCCAGTACAAGAGGTCTGTTAATATCTTTGCCTCAGTCAGTTGAGACTTTAGACATCTGATATCTCTCATGACATGCACAAAGCCTGTGTGAAATGCTCACCCTTCAATGGTTCCCCCAGGTGCTTGTGGAGATGACCAGTGGTGGTGTCGACCGGGCTGTGGAGTGCACTGGCCACATCGACGCCATGATCGCTGCCTTTGAATGCGTACACGATGTATGTAAAATAATTCTCAACAGTCAATAATACTTGATATGCATGTCTCTTGCTGCTTTAAACTGAATGTCCTGAAATGTGGTGGATGCAGGGGTGGGGCGTGGCTGTGCTGGTTGGCGTCCCCCACAAGGAGGCCGTGTTCAAGACCCACCCCATGAACTTCCTGAACGAGAGGACACTCAAGGGCACCTTCTTTGGCAACTACAAGCCACGCACGGACCTCCCCGAGGTCGTCGAGATGTACATGAGGAAGGAGCTTGAGCTGGAGAAGTTCATCACGCACAGCGTTCCCTTCTCACAGATCAACACAGCGTTCGACCTCATGCTCAAGGGGGAGGGACTGCGCTGCATCATGAGGATGGACCAGTAGATTGGTTCTTCCACGTTCCTTTAAGATTTGGTGGTGCTTGACAAGCAAAAGAGAAAGGAAAAACAAAGTTAGAGATCTTGCATTTGAGTACTAATGTACTAGTCGTCATATGTTTTAGCTTCTGTGTTCACTGTTTTGTCTTTAGTTTCAGTGTGTCGTCCGCAAATTCTAGTCAACCATGTAAATTTTCAAGCAGTCTGCACAATAATAATAGTTTGCAGTTTCTGTGTGTTAGCACTGGCATCTTCCAATGCAAATTAGTTCTGCTATTTTTCTCTTCGTTGTTTGCTTGCAGAAAGCTTTTGTTCCCCTGATTTATTATATGGGTAAAGGATTTTTGTTAAGCTGATAACAAGTTACAATTCTCACCTATCACGCCAGCGATGTCCACGGCCGGCATATATAGTTCCTAATAATCTTGAACAAGACACAAGAATAAACGGCAAACACACAACACACAAGGTGGTAGTATAACACATACAGCTCAAGACACTAAACATGTACGAGGACCAAATAGAGCATATAGGCACTCATTATTATCTTGGCACACATGAACCCTCGGACTGCAAACATAAAAGATTGCCATAACTCTCATAAGCGACTGCTACACAAAATTACATGAGTTAACGTAGGCCTCTGCACCGGAAAACGAACCAGCACCCGAGGCCATATTTAGGAGTACGTAGATTTCGACCAAGGAGTGAACACGGGCTGGTTAGGTTTGTGCTCCATCAGCCTCTTGGAAGGGGTTTTTGATCTCCTCTGTTCCCTCGGTTGGAGACACAAGCATTACCGCTGTGCCCCTGCAGACCTGCAATTATCGTTAGAGAATGTTTCAGTTGCTGTTCTGTTACAAATATGATTGACAAAAACATTTCGTGGAAAAGTGACCATGACAGCACTTCACTACCCCGAAAAAGAATTCTGAAGGACAAAATTCACTATTCTTGGAACTACAGTTGCCAAAGCAATAGAGGAGCGCTGTAAAGAAACTTACAATGAGACCAAGCTGTCTGGTTTTTTCCGACAGTTTCAGCGGATCATCTTGCTCTGCAAAATAAGATGACACAGGTGAGACTCACTAGACTTGGCAAAAAACTCAAGATAAGGTTGTGCTCATCTTAAGAAGTGCACTACAGCTAGTTTTTTAAAGTTGATAAATACAGATAGCAGTAATGACATTCTGGTTGTCTCATTTGCTTGGTCACGTTAGTGGTAAATCTTTGTATGGTAAACAGTACATTAGCGTCCTACTTACTAAGGCGATGGAAAACTATGATAATTTAATGAGACCAAGCTCCAAATAAAATACTGACATAACCTTGTATCGTTTTGGGGTGGGCGATGAGATCAAATTAAACTATGCAACATGTCGAGTAGTACCTCTTTCAAACTCAATTGCTTCATCAAGCACCAAGTTCAGAAGCTGGTCATAGCCCTTCAAAGTTCCTGTGACTGCAGGTTTACAAATGCCAAAGTCAGCCAGTGTTGCGTTGGGACAAACTGCAAGATAACAAAATAGTTTCCGCAGCAGGTACACTAATGCTAAGTTACAGCCTGTGTTGAGTTGCTATAAAATGCAAGATATAGTCTTTTAGGGAAATGGAACCATTCTAGGAACATGCATATTGAAGCAACAACCAACAGTCACAACACATAGAAACTAATCCTGATCTAACAAGGTATGCATACCACAAGTACTAAATCCTGGGTCCTGGGATATGATAACTAATGCAACTAAATCCAAGTCATTTGCACCATTCATCATGCCTAAACAACTCGATTTTCTCTTTGAATGATCTCAGAAAAGAACAGGTTGAAATCACACAACACACTAGAAACCATTGAGGAAGCTGCATCACAAATCCCCAACCAGTCATTTGAGTAGGCACCGACAATATGGCGCACACAGTGAATCTCGCTGAAGGAGGCCAGTACCTTGGTTTTCTAGTTATCCATGTACGTTATTTATTAGGATAAATTGGCTACTTAACATTCCTCGAAGCTGAAGCTCCAGCTAAAGTTCTATGCACATCATTCAAAGAATCGATCTAAACCAAGTCGAACACTCGAACTACTGACCACTTAGCCAAAAACAATCGCAATGAACTCAAAGGGAACGGATAAATAGCATGAACCGGTTTGGAAGGGATTGTGTGGTAGATTTGGCGATGGATGGACCGACGGACCTTGCCTTCCGCCGGTGAGCTTGACCTGGACGCCCTTGTCGACGAACTTGGCCAGGTCCAGCACCGTCTCCTTGCGCCCCGACTGCAGAATCAAGATAAAAAAATCATCAGAATCGGATGGATCCGAATTCCAATCTTCCACTTGACGGATTCCGGGGAGGGGAATCGATCGATCGGCGCGAGCTTACTCACCATCCCGAACCGGCTCGCTCCCGAGCGGAGCAGAGGGAGGCGATGGCTCACCGGAGCAGGGAGGGAGGCGGCGGGTGCTGCTGTGGTCGGTGTGCTGCTCTGTTCTTTCCTCTCTTTTTTTCTCCTCCTTCTTATTTCGTTTTTTTTTCAGTAGTTTCTTGGGCCTGTTTACTGGGCCATGGGCCGTGATCGCGGGTGGCGTAAGTCCATGTGTCTGTCTTCCCGTGCACTCTTCTTCCCTCTCCTCTTCCGTCCCAAGGAAGCTACACAGAGGACGAGCGATCCATCCCCTAGCGTTAGCCAGCCAGCCACTCTCACTCAGTCACTCCACTACACTCTTCTTCCCCTCACTTGGAAACTAGTTAGATAGACAGGATCGATCGCTTCGATCCAGATCCGGAAACTGATGAGCCATCAGCTGAGGCGCCGAGCTGGCTCTAGCTAGATATATAGCTGCAAGGTCGGACGGAAGCAATCAAGCAAATCTGCAAATAATGTGAGTTCGTATAGCCACTCTCTAGCGGATTGATTTTTTGTTTCGTCCTCCTCTCAAACCCTCTTCTGGACCAAGATCGATTGAAGCCCTGCAACATAGGGGATCCACATATGTTTGTGTGCGAATTTAGGTCTCTTCTTCTTATACCAGTCCGTGTTTCAGTGTATAAATACGTGAATGCATGATATTCAGTTTAGTACGCACAGATGGGATCCAGCAGGAATGGGAGGCCTGAAAAAACCAATGTTTTATATTTTTGTCTGAAAAGGAAACAATGTTCCTTGGAGCTGCCTCATGTAAAGATAGATGCACTTCTGCATGTACAATGCATGCATGTGGTTAAGAGACGATTCTGCATTTCTGCATGCATGTAGGCTAAACATTTGCATTCTTGGGTGTCCTTGTTTAGCTTGACACGTACGATTATATATAAAAAAAACATATGTGCAATCTGTGTATGCACAAATGCTGCAAATTGGAAGTGCAGTACTGCTGCTGCTTTGCTGGTCAGTGTCACTCATCATTGCATGTGCGGTTTGATTCATATGATTGTACATATATACAAAATAAACTTCACCTATACTGGCCTAACACCACAAAAAAAAGTAATCCCAATTAATAGCTATCACCAATTAATTGGTACTATGCCATTTTGTCATTTTTACATGTGCAGCATGGCACGTGTGAGAAAAACACAACATTTGTTAACATTTTATTCAAATCATTTTTATGGTAAGAGATTCAACTTGATTTCAGCCTATACATTAAGCCACCAACTCTTTAAGCCGTGTTGACGACGTACTACAAATCACCTATCTTCTTAACACTTTTACCGGTATATTGAAGATCATTATTGTGCTCACATAGTTTTTCGCCGCAAATTTTGCATGTAAGAATCTAGTGACCTTTATTCTATATTTTTCTTTTCATTTTCCCGATCGATTTGTAAAAAAAAATCATTTGATTGGGCATGTGTCTATTTATACTTTCTTAATAAAGAAAACGTTGCCGAGATGTTCTCAGGGTTTGTGTATTTTTTCCTTGGTTGATAATAACTACCACATATTAGCCTATTGATCATCTAAGATGGTTGTGAAAAGTCTGTTAACAATGAAACATAACTATGATGGTTCCTACAAAGAATATTTATATTTCATGGGTCTATCTTTGTTTCACGAATAACTTTACACTGCCGACGCTTTTGGAGGAAACGCTGATCGTGGCGGTTTACTTTGAACCGTCGTCATATATAGTTAAACATATGTTGCAGAAGACCTTTTAATCTGTTGATCTTGCTTAGGAGGACCACTAAATAATTGGTATAAAACACCTCCTTGACGGCTTGACCCTATCCTAAGGGATACTAACTACTAAGTACTCTCCCTCCGTTGTCACACCCATCTCTTCTCCCTTTCTCTTTCCAGCATCTCCATATCCCTCCCCTAATATGGTCTTGTGTCTTGTCACTATGTCATGATCCTCTGGCGTCGCCACCAAGCCTATGGTCTCCAGTGCGCATTTTTCGAGTCTTTGGTTGCCTTCGTGATGTAGTTTTACCCGGACTAACGGCTTGAAGTGTATCCCACACCATGTTATGACAATTGTTTATTTGTATCAAAACAAATAATGAGCTCTTATGCATGTTATATACTCGTGGCATGTTCACGGTTTTAGGATGTCACCATACCTAGTTACAAGGTGAATCAAATTAATAGAATTTAGACTGAACTTTTATACTTATTTGGATCTTAATTTTAGCATTTTATAGTATTGCAAGTATTTTTTTTGTTGTTTGCATAGTTTAACCACAAAAATTGCAATATTACTAAATATTACTTGTTATGTTTTTTAGTGACTTCATTGTAAGATACTAAACTTTATTTTGTAAAAAATCATGTTTTATAACTATGTTTTCTACAAGGAATAATTTTTTATAACTTATTAGTATTTATGTTAAATATTTGTAAAGTGTACGATATAACAAATATCTCAATAAAAGTTTCTAGTGTATGATGAAGTAAGTATCTTTAAAGGAACTTGTAGAGTATAAACTGAATCGATGACTCTACTATTTCATGGTTAAAAGTGTCTAGAAAATTTGTGCATGCTTTGTCCGTGGTATTGAAATAATATTGTTTTAGAGTAATCAACAATGAAAAATAATGTAGATTCTAGTATGTTTGTGTATGTAAATTTTAATTTTATTATTTGACATCTCTGATGTATGATTGTTATCATCTGGTCTATACAAGTCCCCCGCCTATTTATAAAATAAACTATTTGTTGCATGGAATGGAACATGGAAATATAATCACATAGATTTCCGTAAAACCTGCAGGAGTCACGTATATTTTAGGTTATTCACTTCTCGGGATCCTGGGGGGTCACCCTTTTTGCCCGTCCTATGGGCGGCTCTGCCTAGTTTTTTCATCACTACACATTGAGTTTTTTCGCTTTATGTTTTATACCCTTAATTGTTTTCTCTAGGCACACACCATATTTTTCTCATATCAACTGTTAGGTTCTAGTGTGTGTACGGCTCACTGGCTGTGTACCGTTTCCTGTATGTGCGTCCCCAATGCAGAGGTCAGTAGCTTCAAATATTCTATTTGTATAACCGTTATACATTGCAAAGAATCAACAACTAAAAGGCTTGCATTAAAATAACTCGTGTGAACTCGCATTTTTAAGAAAAATGGGTATTTTAGGCATTAAAACAAGAGAGAAGTGCACCTAGTCCTAAAACTTAAGACACGTCATCAAATATGTTTACACTATTTTCTCATCACATGTGTTAATGTTTACAAATCATTCTTAGACCATAATAATATTGTAGAATCGGATACCAAAAGGTTACTTTTGGGAAACAGAGGATTACTCCATGACTGGGTAATAATAAATGTGAGGTTCTGATATACCGGAAAGTACGTAGTGGTGCTAGATATGTCTAGATTGGGATCTGTTACTTCGGTGATGAAGAGATACACTCTGACCCACCTGGTATTACAATGCCCAGCATCGCTGGAAAGTATTGCGACTATTTGCTAGTCACGGGGATATATGAATACGAAAATGAGAAAAGATCGAGTTTAATGTAGAACACTCAACTGTCGAACAAAACCTTAACTATGAATGCTCTTTAAAGTAACCCCCTCATTTGATCGGAAGGTGGTTTTGCATGACATAGCATCCTAGTGGACGATAACTCTTTCGGATTTTTTCAGAAAAGTTTTCACAGGTAACAAGTTTACTCAGTAATACCATTTCTCCAAATAGCACCTAAAGCTGGCCAGGCTGCTGCGTACATCTGCTAGTATACATTTTTTTCCTCCAATATTTCATTCCTGCAATTTATTTTTACTGACGCAATTAGCTTTCGCATGCACGGGCCGCCGGTGTTCTTCAATCAGGGAGGCAGCAGCAGCAGGAGGAGGAAACCGCAGCACGCTGCGGATACTGGTGGCGACCGACTGCCACCTCGGCTATCTGGAGAAGGACGAGCTACGCCGATCCGACTCCTTCGCCACCTTCGAGGAGATCTTCTCACTGGCAGAGCAACACAAGGTAAACTAACTAACTAACGATCTATTCTTGCATGATGTTTTTGCAATGCTTGCATGTGTATATAGATATCAGTTCTGACCATGGTTAATTTGCAGGTGGATTTCCTGCTTCTCGGTGGCAATCTGTTCCACGAGAACAAGCCGTCGCGCTCGACGATGGTAAAGACGATTGAGATCCTGAGGCGGCACTGCCTCAACGACCGGCCGGTGCAGTTCCGGGTGGTCAGTGATCAGGCAACAAGCCTGCAGAACTTGTACGCTCTTTATCTATATCTCTCAGTATTTTTTCTCTCACTCAAACTAATGAATTTGTTGCATGCAATGCTTCAGGTTCGGTCGAGTGAATTACGGAGACCCAAACATCAACGTGGGCTTACCTGTGTTCACCATCCATGGCGACCATGACGATCCTACAGGAGTGGTACAGTTATTCCAAGTTACATATATATTTTATTTATTTATATATGCTCATGATCATGTTCAGAAACAAAATATGTCATGATAGGAAATGGTAAATTTTGAATAGTTGAACGTCCTTTCGTTTTCATTATATTCCCTACAGGATAACTTGTCCGCCATAGATGTTCTTGCCGCTGCTGGTTTTGTGAATTATTTTGGAAAGGTGGACCTTGGCAGTTCCGGCGTTGGTCAAATATCACTTCATCCCATACTCATAAAAAGGTAAATGTTCTTGTTTGCACACGTACTGTACAATTTCAAGCATAATTAACTAGTTATCTTACGTACCAGATGCTAATTAGTTCTGAAACTTGTGCTACTTCAGGGTGAAACATCTGTCGCACTATACGGCCTTGGGAACGTTAGGGATACGAGATTGAGCAAGATCTTTCAGGTATTAATTTCAGTGTAAAGGTTGTCCATTGTCGCAGCTGGAGTTTTTAATTAACTTGTTGACTCTCAATAAGTTACATCTTATGTTGTTCAGACACCTGGTGCAATACAGTGGATGAACCATGAAAGTCCAGAGGAAATGCCACTGTCTGACTGGTTTAACATTATGATTCTTCATCAGAATAGGTACGTCAAGCGCGATGAAAATTGTGTAATTGAACAGGTTTAACTAACTTTGCTATTATGCTCCTTCGAATAGAAATTAAGTTTTCTTGAATTTCCATAGGCGAAAAGCGTGCCCTGACAATGGCATCAATGAACGTCTTTTGCCTAGTTCTCTAGACTTGGTAATATGGGGCCACGAGCATGAATGCCTTGCTGATCCACAGGTGAGGCAACAAGAAATATATCTAATTATTTGAAATTTACAATTTAGTTTTAGTTAATGTTCTTCATTCGTTCAAGGTTTACATTTAACTTTACGTCCTTCTGATCCATATATTCCTTATAGGAGGTTCCAGGTATGGGTTTTCACATCACACAACCAGGATCGTCAATTGCCACATCACTGACCAGTGCTGAAGCAAAGCAAAAGCATGTTCTTTTGTTGGAAATAAAGGCAAGTATAGCTGCAACCTGCTTTATTAACCATCAACATGTCTAAATTTTCTTTCCAATCAATAGGGAATGAAATACAGACCAACTAAAATACCTCTGACGACTGTTAGACCTTATGAATATGTCGAGGTATGTAAGCCACTCATTCCATCATGATTATTTCAATGCTAATCTCATTATTAAAATGCCATTCAGGTTGTGTTAGAAGACGAAGAGGATGTTGACCCCAACGACGAAGCGTCAGTTCACGCACATTTGGATAAAGTTGTAGGTTTTCAACTTCATAAGTTGTGCTAAACATTTTGTCCATTTTATTCAGAAACATGGTAAAATATTTTTATTTGGGTTGGTTGCAGTTGGGTTTCAGTTGTTGAATGTTTCTCGTTAGTCCGTACTCTCTCTAGTTATGTGTACTGGCTACTCACTAAGTTGTTTCAGGTGGGCAATCTTATTGAGAAGAATAATAGAAACACAGCGAGTGGATCAGAGCCCAAACTTCCACTTGTTAGGATAAAGGTAAAGAAATCAGGTGCTCTTAATGAAGACAATGATGTCCAATTTCTTTCCATGACTAAAAATGGGATATTTCATCTTATAATGAACAGGTGGACTACTCTGGGTTTTCGACAATAAATCCGCAGCTGTTTGGTCAAAAATATGTTGGGAAGGTATCTCAAGAACTATTATGGAACTTCTTAATATGAATGCCTCGTTAATACTACTTAATTATATGGTCATTATCATTTTAGGTAGCGAACCCCCAAGATGTTATTGTTTTCTCAAGATCAGCGAAAAGGCCTCAAAATACTCAAGGTGCATATGTGTTCTAACAAAAAAAATGACATTATCAGTGTACAATGAAAATGCAGAATTGTATATAATTCACCAACTCTCCTTTCGTTTTTGTAGTAGACACTGATGGTTCTAAACAAATTTATACAAATGAACTTAATCAGCGCACAGTCGAGGCTCTGGTGGCGGAGAGTAACTTGGTACTTTAAATTCACTTTTATTTTTATTTGGTCCTATATTGTGAGGACCTTAATAAGGATGGCAATTTTACCCATGGATACGGGTACCCGCGGGTACCGTACCCGTATGGGGAGGGTATGGGCAAATTTTTATACCCATGGGTAGTACCCATATCATACCCGCCAAATCGCGGGTAGGGCATGGGTATATCCCTGTACGTGGGTATACCCATATTCTACCCATTTATACTGATATATGGACCCTACTCGGTTGACTTACTAGATATGACCATTAAATTTTGATTTCCGAAGTTAGATAAGTGTCATGTATTCATCTACCTATTATCGGGTTGAGATCATTGTTTTTTTATCAAATGTGCTACTAACGAATGTGAAACTGTGAACAATTTATGTACTATTTGATCTACCCAACGGGTACCTGTCGGGTATGGGTATGGATATAATTTCATCCCCGCAGGTAAGGGTATGGGTAGAATTTTATACCCATGAACAATATGGGTATGGGTATGGTATTGCTCTACCCTGCCCATACCCTACCCATTGCCATCCTTAGACCTTAATTCTTGTATTACAGAAAATGCAGATTCTTCAGGTGAATGACCTAGATACTGCTCTGCATGTTTTTGTCAATAAGGATGACAATATGGCATTTCACTCCTGCCTGCAGAAAAACACTGAAGAGGCTAAAGTAAGATACACCTCACACTATCAACATGTACAATATACAAATTGGAGCTCAGATACTAACATAAATAAATC
>QRDG01000016.1:152396-237117 GCA_012064385.1 Puccinellia tenuiflora | reverse complement strand
CGACGAACATCGAAAATTTGCTCAACGCGCATCTCCCAGTCCAAGTAATCTTCTAGGCTCGCCACTTTCCAGAGCGATCGGAATCGATATCTTTCACGCGCCCGACACCGTCATCCAATGGGAACTCGTGCCAGCCTGACGAATCGATCTATATAGTTCACTCCACCATGAGTGATTGCTTCAGCGCGGGGTTTTTTTTTGTGGTGTCGGTTTGTCGTGGCGCGTAACCCGCGGCGAACCAGAATCGCAACTGATTATCAACTTAGGGGCGGTGGCTTGCGCCGGCAGATGTCGATCGTTCTACTCGATCACTGCGGGGAGGCTGGGCGGAACCTGTAGTGGATGCTGGCG
This sequence comes from Puccinellia tenuiflora, assembly GCA_012064385.1. Classification (NCBI taxonomy): domain Eukaryota; kingdom Viridiplantae; phylum Streptophyta; class Magnoliopsida; order Poales; family Poaceae; genus Puccinellia; species Puccinellia tenuiflora. The sequence goes on along the minus strand of QRDG01000016.1, from coordinate 236,766 downwards.
GGCTTTGCACCCTGCAGATTATCAACAATAGTCTGAAAGCGTAATCTGAGCACCTAGATCATCAAACCTTTTATCCATCTCCGTCTTTAGATTGTTGTGGTACCGCAAGACGAAGTCGCACGTGTGGTCTAATCCCTCACGCACGTTCGCAACCAGATCCTCAGCATACACGGGGAGCGGGAGTTCATCCAGATCAGCCGCATCCTCCGAATTCTCCGATTTGACGGACATCTTGATCAACAAAGTACCGTGAGCAACTTGGCGGATACCAGATGATGACGCACGAACCAGCGATACGCCGAATCGTGTGAGTAGATGGCCCGACTTTCACGGTTACAGCAACAAGAACTTCCGATCCAGTAAGAATACGAGATCGTAACCACAAAAACTTGCGTCGAGTAGATTAGATCAACTCCACGCACAACAGTGACAAAATCCCTCGCGAATCAGCAACAATACACACGGTATTTGATGTCCCCCGACATGGGACGCTTTCTGTATTTTATTCAACTCCAAAATAAAAACCAATCTACGATACACGGCCGAAGCCTGCCTGTTATATAAGCGACACAACTCGTACCAGACTAGAATATTTCTTTCCGTAACAAACGGATTTGGACTAGTAAAATACTAATAGGACTCTCTTTCTTACCAATACTAATCAAACTTTACTAATTAAACATCCGGCCATACGTGAATACAAAAGGCCAAAAGCAAATATGACACAACTCTCACATACGTGAAAGACTAGGACTCAAATACGTACGTACCTTGCTAGTACTAGAAAACTGACTTTGATTAATTGGTTCCTGTCAAGACGGAAGCTGCACAAGGAGTTCTGAAGGTGGGTTTAACTTCATCCGATGCAACAATCTCTATATAGCAATTTTCCCGATGGAAATAACCGCACCTTTGCCGCTATCATGCTCCAACGGACTCGCGGCTCTCTTCTGGTTTGCGCCATTGACGCTCGCAGGATGTACTGTATGAGCGCGCCTCGCAGGAATCAAATACTTAGTGGCGATATCCACATCATGTGCTAGGTGTTAGCTATCAGTTATCAAATCTATACCTAATAATAAAAGCGTTAAGCCTTCCGCGGTTTGGTTTGGTACGCCATCGAAACTATCCATATATTTGTGAATAATTACCCACTCTGTCACCCATAAGTTATTCTATAAATACCCGTACAATCTAAAATCTGTGAGGAACATACGTTTCCTCCGTCTAAGCTTCGTCCGTTTCCTTTTAAAAAAAAACGTCTGTTGCTTTGGTCCCATAATCGGTTTGCTAATTGAATCCGATACAATTTCCAATCAACGTGACGACCAACACGACGCGAGATATAAGTAGAGAAACGAAGCGAACAAACAGAACGTCATGGGCCTCCTGGCCGCCCACGATCCCCACCGCTACACCGCCGACCCCAGACTCCCGTGGCTCCAACCAGGACTCGATCTGCCACGCGTTGTGCCGGTCCTCCTCCGCGCCGCGAAATCAGGTTGGGCGGAATCAAATCCCCAGACTTTCTTCGTAACAGATTGAAGCTTTTGGTTCGCCACTTTGGCGTCCATCATGAACACGGTTGTTCCAGCCGCTCAAGGACTACGTCGCTTGGACGTTCGGGTACGTTATGTCCTGCGGCGACTACGTAGAGGGGTTGTGCCACGACGACTAGCGCTTGGTGGACACCGCGAGCGCCAGGGGATGGAGGCAACCATCCAGGTCAAGTGGTGGCTCGAGTACGTCACCAAGCTTGAGGTCCCCTGCCGCTCGGATCGACGGCGAGTACTAGGCGGTCGGCCTGGGAAGAGATAAGCCTGAAGTTCTTGGAGTGGGTGTGCATAGGATGCAGAGAGAAGAGGGTTCGGTAAAGGTTCTGCGAGAAGCTATTGGAAATTAACAAATTGGTGGCTGGGTTTTGAGCAGCGCGATGTGCAAGAAGTGGCCTCGCTGACACATGTGAAGACTTGAACAGAGCAAAGTTTGAGTCCCCGGCAGGCTTACTGCGAGGAATCCACGGTGAATTGCATGAGCCAAAGAAAAAACGGAATTGTTCTTCTGGTAATTTACCGTGTTAGCCTTGTTGCATACGTCCCCTGATACCGTACCGCTGGCCGGCCTCCCCTAGTCCCACTCTATGATCTTCATCCGCCCCGACATCATCGTTACGCATGAATTCAGGAACCAACTGAAGACACCGGCGGAGAACGACAACAGACTTCACAAGTTGGGGATGCAGTCGATGGCTAGACGGGATAGGGGAGAAGGAGAAGACGTTCCTACTGGTCCCTAAAGACCTGCCGTGCAAGGACGATGGCTCATAGAGGTGTGCATCTGGAAACTGGAAGGATGTCACCAGTACAACTACTGTAGGATAAATGATAGATCCATGGCGATACTATCCATGCAAGAGCTCTGTTGCATTATACTCTTGGACTAATCTAAAATTAGTTCACTAATACGGTGTGCAGTTGTCCACCATATACATGTCGTCTTAAGGTATTCTGTTGTTGTTCATACAGGTTTTATTTTGTCAAATACCCTCAGTGGCACTATGGCTGCCCGCCATATTAGAAGGAGAAAAGGAATGCGATAGGAGAATATAAAGTTGATCATTGCTACAGTTTACACCATACGTCTGTTTGTCTAGATTATATTTCTTCAGTTTTGTTAAGTCTCAGTCGATTTTGAGAAAAATGCAACCCAAGTTTAGAGAAAAGTGCTAACATAAAAGTGAGCAGAAATTGCACTTTTCTAAACAAAGAAGTGCAACTGACGATAGTCAGTTACACTTTTCTAAAATGATCGAGACTTAAGAAAAAATCAGTCGACCCATATTTGTTTTCTTGGATGCACATATAGCATTGCTCATCCTTTGTCCATCGCTCGCTAGCTGGCCCGCCTGCTCCTCCGTGTTGTCCTGCACTTCCGGATGAGGACAATAACGTGTAGCTCCATGATGAGAATGACACGGAGGCGGCTGTTGACGGCGCAGAGGGTAACTACGCAAAGTTCGTGCTTCACAATAATGGCGGTGGTAGTCATGCAAGTTACCAGCTCTGTGCGGCCGACTACTTTCACCGGACGTGCAACCATGCCCGGGAGAGGTATAAATGAAATCGATTGATGGCACACTTCATCGTCACTCCCAGCAGTCATCTAACCCGAGAATTTAGGTTGTGTCTCTCTATGACACAAATTGTGTTCTCCCCGTTGCAACGCACGGGCATGTTTGCTAGTCAATACTTAAAACCCTGAAAAATAATGCTCATCCTCTACCAAAAAAAGAACACTTCTCGTAGACTTACAAACAAATAAGTACAGGTCAAACGCAATGTTTTGGTTTTCCTGAAACTTTCTCCATCAAGTGAGATTTAACTTTTGTACACAATTTTTTCCTCCACTGAGACATGAACAGAATCAGTTTCAAGGCACATGCGGCACTCATTTTAACACACAACATGGTGACTTTCTATATCCGGCGTGATTAACTTTTCTGCACAAATTTTCCATTGAGACATGAACACAAACAGTTGCAAGGCACATATGGCACCCTTTTTAACACAACATGACGGCCACGAAAAAAACAAATTGGAGAAAGAGAGGCAGAAAATACTGCAATAACAACGGCAATCTCTGGTTCCGCATCTCCTTCTTGTGTTTCTCCAACCAGACCTGCTGAAGGCACTTCAAGCTCACAACCCATGCCTGCTGCTGGCTGCAATGAAAAGGCACTTCAAACCCATGACCCATGGCCTAAAACAAAATTGATACATGCTATTGGGTTGATTTGTCATACCAAACAGAAAATAATCAAGAACGAAAATAATCAAGAACACCACCTGGCAGTAGAGCAGGGGAAGAAGCACAACATACCAGCACAGATGTAGGCGGCGGCGCCAAGGGCCACGGTCGGCGTGGCCAAGAACAGATAGGAAGAGAGGGGGCGGGTGTGCGCTGGCCGGTGTCATCTCTGACCAATGGATGCTCGTTTGCGTGGGCCTACGTCATCCACAGGCCCTCTACATGTCGTCGTAGTCCTCCACCAGTGCAGCCATGAAGCCGTGAGCCTCTTGTCATGCGGTGCAGACGAGTTCAGTACGCAGGAGAGGGACCTGGCGGCCGCCGGCGAGCCGGGAGCAGGAGGAGGATGAGGCGAGAGACCAGGGAGGGCATGGCGACGACGGTGGAGGGCGGCAGCAAAGGAGGAGAGGAGGAGGACGCGGGAGAGGAGATAGAGGCGACGTCCTCCTCCCGCGGAGGCCAGGTCTGCGCGTTGCCTCCCCCGCCGGGGCCGTGCCTCCTCCGTCCTCCTCCCGCTGCGGCCTACGGACAACCGCCGTAATCCACCACCTGCAGCCACCATCGTTGAGCAATCGTGGGAGACGAGGTCGACCAGGCGGGGAAGGAGAACGAGCAGGGAGGCGGCGCGGATATTTTCTCATCTCGTCTAGGGTTTTCACCGTGCTGGGAGCCTAGGACCAAGATAAAGTGAGAGTGCCCTTCGCTACCCAAAGAGACACTCCCAGAAGAGACACCCACGTTTCATGGTTCGCTTCATGAAACACGGGATCCGCAGAAAGCCAACGGTCATGGACGCTGCATCCAGGGAGACAAGTGATGAAACTATTCACTACATCCAACATGAAAAGAGAGGACAAGTTACCCTGTGCAAAACGCATCCAACGATTGACCAGCACGCGTCGCGCGAGGATAGCCGGAGGAGCCGGGTAATCCAACATCGTTTATCTATACTACAGTATTAAATTGAAACAGGTGGTGATGGTATGTCGTCCTAGCTAAACACGGCCACAAAAAAAACATGTGAAAAAAAATTAATAACGGAGGTTCACCGAGTCCTATACGCAACAGGTTGCTAACTGATGTTCACCGAGTCCTATACAAAACAGGTTGCTCTTCCGAGTCCATCACCAATCCGTGATTTCTATTTGTACAAGAGTACAAGTACAACTCCTGTACGTGTTCCCGTGTTGCCGGAACAAACGCACGCCAGGAAAAATACATCGCTGGAACCCACCGCACGAGTCAGCAACCATCGTTTCGCTAGCGAGTCAGCTGCCGCCGTCTTGCTGTCAGTCCGCTGCCGCCGTTCTTCCAAATTCGTCGAAACTCAGTCTCCCCATACTGTTACCATGATAAGAACATCTAAGATACAGCACATCAACCATCAATACTCATGTATAAAATAATTATCTTTGTAAAAGATAGATGAGAAATTAAGATCACCTGGGTACATAAGAACATATGTCAAAGCTCCATCTGAACCAATATGGAGGACAATAATCCAAGCATTGGAAGTAATCACCTCCACAAATGAAATAGTCCAGAAAAGTGAAATCCAAGGAGTGTTTCAGCCTTGCATTAGATACTTCACTGCATCACAACACTCACGGTTATTTCCTAAACATAAAAAAGGAAAAAAGAAGTATCAGGAAACCAACATAGGCCAAAAACAAATTGGTACAAAAGTGAGGAATGGGGAAATTCAGTGACGGGAAGACAGGAAAATAGAGTAGCTCAGCATCTACCGGCCTCAGCACTCCATAGGAGCTGTGGAACGCTTAATTTACAGGAAATCAAGCGATTTTAAGGCATCTGAGCATAGTGCAGAGAGAGGTTGGAGAGAGCACTCACAGCTCCTGGTCGTCATTGATCCCCAGCTTCTTCTGGCACCCGGTGGTCGGGTTGCCAATGTTGAACTGCGAAAAGATGAGTGCCCAAGATCGGATAAAATGGCGTCAAGAACAAAGCGTATGCCTGGAGAAAGAAGAAAAATGTGTACCTCCATGGTTTGCGGTGGTTGGTTGGCGGCTGAGTGGTCGGGGCGTCCGAGCTGAGGGTAGAGGAGGCTGGAGGCGGCTGCATCGGAAGGGAGTCGGTCCAGAACACGGAGATGAACTCCTCAGCCCGCCTATCCAACTTCTCCTCCTCGAACAAATAGACGGCCGCTGCATCTTCGTCCGTCGCCGCCGTTCACCACCAGCGCCATGAAGGAGTCAGAGGCACAGACCGCCGGTCCCGAGCCATCCTCGATGCGGCTCTTGCTCCGCCTCTTCTAGACCTTCCTCGCACACTCGTCGCTGGCTGCTTGCGCCGCATTATCTCCAACGCCAGCGACGCTGCCTCGGCAGGGGGAGTCTATGGAGGAGGGGGAGGGGGTGGAAGAGCACCAAGCCCAGCTTGAGCCGCGAGCACCGGAGCAGGAGCTAGACCGGCCGCCGGAATCGAGCTTGCGGTGGGGAGCTTGATGTAGATGAATGGGGAAAGTAAGTGACCGCCGTGGCCATCGTTTAAGTCCCCTTGGGGATGAATTTGTGGTGTTTCGCATCAGGCGGAATATTCTTCAGTGGGAGGCGACATTCCCGTCGACAACGAGGCGCCTATGGTGATTTTGTCAATCTCAAGACTCGATCCGCCGGCTCAGTTCACCGGAGGTGCTCATAGGGGGTAGGGTGTGCGTGCGTACGTTCATAGAGGTGAATGTGTGTTCGTGTATGTGAACGTCTGCGTGTATTCTGTGTTTCGTAAAAAAAAAACATACAATTTTCACAACATTTCACTCCATCAATTATGTTCAGATTTTGGATCTATATTTTTTGAAATTTTATGGAGTATATTTATCATACTCTGTATGTGTCTAAAATTATACTGTCGGCATACATATTTCTTCTCAGATGTTATTTCTCCCGTTGCAACGCAGGGGCATTTTGCTAGTATGAGTAATTCTAAAAAAAAAAAGTGGGGCGCCGTCATGTACGCCCTTGATCATCCCACCAAGCGCATCCCATCCGGACTAAAAAAAATAATACACGCGGGGCTGAAGAGTCTGAAACCGGCGGAGACGCGCGCAGAGCCGCAGACCGACAAACGGAAACAGCAGCGGAGCCAGCCACGGACACCCCTGTTTGGGCCGCCACTTGCACTCCAAGAAATAACAATCCTTCTTCTTTCCCCACTTGCACTCCAAGCTGACCTTAATTGCCCGCAGATTCCTCCCGTACCACCATATATATGCAGGGCTCTCGCCTCGCCTTCTTCCTCACCAACGTCTCATCGACGAACCACCTGTCAAGTAGAAACAGCGAGCAGACAGAGATCGATCTTTCTCTTTGAGTTCTTGGAGCTAGCGACCGGCCGACAGGCATGGCGACCGCCGGGAAGGTGATCAAGTGCAAAGGTTTGTTCTCAAAACAGCAGTTTTATCAAAATTTGAGATTTTTGTCTGGTCTAATGGAGGCTAATTGGTTCTTGGGTGACTGCAGCGGCCGTGGCATGGGAGGCCGGGAAGCCGCTCTCGATCGAGGAGGTGGAGGTGGCGCCGCCGCAGGCCATGGAGGTGCGCGTCAAGATACTCTACACCGCACTCTGCCACACCGACGTCTACTTCTGGGAAGCCAAGGTTTGTGTTTTCCTTATTTCCACAACTCAAGTCGTTTTGTGTTTTCCTAACCAGGTAATGGTGCTACGAGTGATGGAGATCAGTAATAACTAACTAACATGGTGATTGATGTTCTGCTTGTGCTTGGATTTGTGCAGGGCCAAACTCCTGTTTTCCCTAGGATCTTAGGCCATGAAGCTGGAGGGTACTCTTTCTCTGTCTCTCTATTTGTCCGTTACAGTTTTGTTAATCTTTTTTTTTTGGCGAAAAGTTACAGTTTTGTTAATTTACGTTGTGGACTCCTGGCTCTCATGTTTGCTTCTAGTTATAGTCATCCTGAATCCTGATTTGCCAGGGGTATTAAATTCATAACTATATAAATCAAGTGGTCATACATGACATAAGCCACGTAAAGTGCTTTGTAGAATAATAGTATGGTTTATTTATCTGTAACTCTCATGTTCTCTGTGTTCCCGTTGTCCTATTGTTTAAGTGGACTCTTTTCTGCATTTTAATGAATACAATGTTTCCTCTTCATATATAGTTTATCTTATAGAGTAATTTTTTTCCTCAAACTACTTTTTCCTAACAGTATTGTGGAGAGCGTTGGAGAGGGTGTGACCGAGCTAGTTCCAGGTGACCATGTCCTCCCGGTGTTTACTGGAGAGTGCAAAGAGTGTGCTCACTGCAAGTCAGAGGAGAGCAACTTGTGTGACCTCCTCAGGATCAACGTGGATCGTGGCGTGATGATCGGTGACGGGCAGTCCCGTTTCACCGTCAATGGGAAACCAATCTTCCACTTCGTCGGGACCTCCACGTTTAGTGAGTACACCGTGATCCATGTAGGGTGCCTTGCGAAGATCAACCCCGAGGCGCCCCTTGACAAAGTTTGTGTTCTCAGCTGTGGTATCTCAACTGGTAAGAGATAGCTCCTCATGCCATTGTTTCCAGATGAAACCTGGATGCCTTGATTAGTTACTCAAACGTTATGATTCTTCAGGACTTGGTGCGACCCTCAATGTCGCGAAACCGAAAAAAGGCTCGACGGTGGCGATTTTCGGTCTTGGAGCTGTAGGCCTTGCTGTAAGTGACACTCTCTGATAAATACCTTCAACGATATATTATGCCCTGTAACCATGACTAAGTATCGTGTGTTTCTCGCATGATCAGGCCATGGAAGGTGCTAGGATGGCTGGGGCATCAAGAATCATTGGAGTGGATTTGAACCCTGCAAAATACGAACAAGGTACAGTCTGCCTCAGCTAAAAAAAGCGAGATCTTAGTAAATGTTTTTGATTAGCACACTGAACCTAGCTAATAACATATCCATTATTGTTTTCAGCTAAGAAATTTGGATGCACTGACTTTGTGAACCCAAAGGACCACACCAAGCCAGTACAAGAGGTCTGTTAATATCTTTGCCTCAGTTAGTTTAGACTTTAGACATCTGATATCTCTCATGACATGCACAAAGCCTGTGTGAAATGCTCACCGTTCAATGGTTCCCCCAGGTGCTTGTGGAGATGACCAATGGTGGTGTCGACCGGGCTGTGGAGTGCACTGGCCACATCGACGCCATGATCGCTGCCTTCGAATGCGTACACGATGTATGTAAAATAATTCTCAACAGTCAATAATGCTCGATATGCATGTCTCTTGCTGCTTTAAACTGAATGTCCTGAAATGTGGTGGATGCAGGGGTGGGGCGTGGCTGTGCTGGTTGGCGTCCCCCACAAGGAGGCCGTGTTCAAGACCCACCCCATGAATTTCCTGAACGAGAGGACACTCAAGGGCACCTTCTTTGGCAACTACAAGCCACGCACGGGCCTCCCCGAGGTCGTCGAGATGTACATGAGGAAGGAGCTTGAGCTGGAGAAGTTCATCACGCACAGCGTTCCCTTCTCGCAGATCAACACGGCGTTCGACCTCATGCTCAAGGGGGAGGGACTGCGCTGCATCATGAGGATGGACCAGTAGATTGGTGCTTCCACGTTGCTTTAAGATTTGGTGGTGCTTGACAAGCAAAAGAGAAAGAAAAACAAAGTTAGAGATCTTGAATTTGAGTACTAATGTACTAGTCGTCATATGTTTTAGCTTCTGTGTTCACTGTTTAGTCTTTAGTTTCAGTGTGTCGTCCGCAAATTCCAGTCAACCATGTAAATTTTCAAGCAGTCTGCACAATAATAATAGTTTGCAGTTTCTGTGTGTTAGCACTGGCATCTTCCAATGCAAATTAATTCTGCTATTTTTCTCTTCGTTGTTTGTTTGCAGAAAGCTTTTGTTCCCCCGATTTATTATATGGGTAAAGGATTTTTGTTAAGCTGATAGTAGTAACAAGTTACAATTCTCACCTATCACGCCAGCGATGTCCTCGGCCGGCATATATAGTTCCTAATAATCTTGAACAAGACACAAGAATAAACGGCAAACACACAACACACAAGGTGGTAGTATAACATATACAGCTCAAGACACTAAACATGTACGACGACCAAAGAGAGCATATATGCACTCATTATTATCTTGGCACACATGAACCCTCGGACTGCAAACATAAAAGATTGCCATAACTCTCATAAACGACTGCTACACAAAATTACATGAGTTAACGTAGGCCTCTGCACCGGAAAACGAACCAGCATCCGAGGCCATATTTAGGAGTACGTAGATTTCGACCAAGGAGTGAACACGGGCAGGTTAGGTTTGTGCTCCATCAGCCTCTTGGAAGGGGTTTTTGATCTCCTCTGTTCCCTCGGTTGGAGACACAAGCATTACCGCTGTGCCCCTGCAGACCTGCAATTAACAGTCGTTAGAGAATGTTTCAGTTGCTGTTCTGTTACAAATATGATTGACAAAAACATTTCGTGGAAAAGTGACCATGACAGCACTTCACTACCCCGAAAAAGAATTATGAAGGACAAAATTCACTATTCTTGGAACTACAGTTGCCAAAGCAATAGAGGAGCGCTGTAAAGAAACTTACAATGAGACCAAGCTGTCTGGTTTTTGCCGACAGTTTCAGCGGATCATCTTGCTCTACAAAATAAGATGACACAGGTGAGATTCATTAGACTTGGCAAAAAACACACGATAAGGTTGTGCTCATCTTTACAAGTGCACTACAACTAGTTTGTTAAAGTTGATAGATACAGATAGCAGCAAGGTTATAAAAAGCGCGCTTAAGCACACGCTTAAGCTCACTTAGGCGCTGAGCAGAGCAAAACGCCTAGCGCTCAACTGCGCTTAAACGTGCGCTTAATTGCGCCTAGCGCTTTAATCCTTCAGAAAAGAGAAAAGCGGAGACAAAACGCTCAATTAGCGCCTAGCGCTTAATTGAACCTTGGATAGCAGTAATGACATTCTGGTCGTCTCATTTGTTTGGTCGCGTTAGTGGTAAATCTTTGTATGGTAAACAGTAAATTAGTATCGTACTTACTAAGGCGATGGAAAACTATGATAATTTAATGAGACCAAGCTCCAAATAAAATACTGTACATAACCTTGTATCGTTTTGGGGTGGGGGATGAGATCAAATTAAACTATGCAACATGTCGAGTAGTACCTCTTTCAAACTCAATTGCTTCATCAAGCACCAAGTTCAGAAGCTGGTCGTAGCCCTTCAAAGTTCCTGTGACTGCAGGTTTACAAATGCCAAAGTCAGCCAGTGTTGCGTTGGGACAAACGGCAAGATAACAAAATAGTTTCCGCAGCAGGTACACTAATGCTAAGTCACAGCCTGTGTTGTGTTGCTATAAAATGCAAGATATAGTGTTTTAGGGAAATGGAACCATTCTAGGAACAACCAAACCAATGCAAGATAAGATATATTGAAGCAACAACCAACAGCCACAACGCATAGAAACTAATCCTGATTTAACAAGACATGCATACCACAAGTACTAAATCCTGGGATATGATAACTGATGCAACTAAAACCAAGTCATTTGCACCATTCATCATGCCCAAACAATTCAATTTTCCCTTGGAACGATCTCAGATAAGAACGGGTTGAAATCACACAATACACGCAAGAAACCATTGAGGAAACCGCATCAGAAGTCCCCAACCAGTCAGTCATTTGAACAGGCACCGACAATATGGCGCGCACAGTGAATCTCGCTGAAGGAGGTCAGTACCTTGGTTTTCTAGCTATCCATGTACGTTATTTATTAGGATAAATTGGCTACTTAACATTCCTCGAAGCTGAAGCTCCAGCTAAAGTTCTATGCACATCATTCAAAGAATCGATCTAAACCAAGTCGAACACTCGAACTACTGACCACTTAGCCAAAAACAATCGCAATGAACTCAAAGGGAACGGATAAATAGCATGAACCGGTTTGGAAGGGATTGTGTGGTAGATTTGGCGAGGGATGGACCGACGGACCTTGCCTTCCGCCGGTGAGCTTGACCTGGACGCCCTTGTCGACGAACTTGGCCAGGTCCAGCACCGTCTCCTTGCGCCCCGACTGCAGAATCAAGAAAAAAAAAAATCGTCAGAATCGGATGGATCCGAATTCCAATCTTCCACTTGACGGATTCCGGGGAGGGGAATCGATCGATCGGCGCGAGCTTACTCACCATCCCGAACCGGATCGCTCCCGAGCGGAGCAGAGGGAGGCGATGGCTCACCGGAGCAGGGAGGGAGGCGGCGGGTGCTGCTGTGGTCGGTGTGCTGCTCTGTTCTTTCCTCTCTTTTTTTCTCCTCCTTATTTCGTTTTTTTTTTTCAGTAGTTTCTTTGGCCTGTTTACTGGGCCATGGGCCGTGATCGCGGGTGGCGTAGGTCCATGTGTCTGTCTTCCCGTGCACTCTTCTTCCCTCTCCTCTTCCGTCCCAAGGAAGCTACACAGAGGACGAGCGATCCATCCCCTAGCGTTAGCCAGCCAGCCACTCTCACTCAGTCACTCCACTACACTCTTCTTCCCCTCACTTGGAAACTAGTTAGATAGACAGGATCGATCGCTTCGATCCAGATCCGGAAACTGATGAGCCATCAGCTGAGGCGCCGAGCTGGCTCTAGCTAGATATATATATAGCTGCAAGGTCGGACGGAAGCAATCAAGCAAATCTGCAAATAATGTGAGTTCGTATAGCCACTCTCTAGCGGATTGATTTTTTGTTTCGTCCTCCTCTCAAACCCTCTTCTGGACCAAGATCGATTGAAGCCCTGCAACATAGGGGATCCACATATGTTTGTGTGCGAATTTAGGTCTCTTCTTCTTATACCAGTCCGTGTTTCAGTGTATAAATACGTGAATGCATGATATTCAGTTTAGTACGCACAGATGGGATCCAGCAGGAATGGGAGGCCTGAAAAAACCAATGTTTTATATTTTTGTCTGAAAAGGAAACAATGTTCCTTGGAGCTGCCTCATGTAAAGATAGATGCACTTCTGCATGTACAATGCATGCATGTGGTTAAGAGACGATTCTGCATTTCTGCATGCATGTAGGCTAAACATTTGCATTCTTGGGTGTCCTTGTTTAGCTTGACACGTACGATTATATATAAAAAAACATATGTGCAATCTGTGTATGCACAAATGCTGCAAATTGGAAGTGCAGTACTGCTGCTGCTTTGCTGGTCAGTGTCACTCATCATTGCATGTGCGGTTTGATTCATATGATTGTACATATATACAAAATAAACTTCACCTATACTGGCCTAACACCACAAAAAAAAAGTAATCCCAATTAATAGCTATCACCAATTAATTGGTACTATGCCATTTTGTCATTTTTACATGTGCAGCATGGCACGTGTGAGAAAAACACAACATTTGTTAACATTTTATTCAAATCATTTTTATGGTAAGAGATTCAACTTGATTTCAGCCTATACATTAAGCCACCAACTCTTTAAGCCGTGTTGACGACGTACTACAAATCACCTATCTTCTTAACACTTTTACCGGTATATTGAAGATCATTATTGTGCTCACATAGTTTTTCGCCGCAAATTTTGCATGTAAGAATCTAGTGACCTTTATTCTATATTTTGCTTTTCATTTTCCCGATCGATTTGTAAAAAAAAATCATTTTGATTGGGCATGTGTCTATTTATACTTTCTTAATAAAGAAAACGTTGCCGAGATGTTCTCAGGGTTTGTGTATTTTTTCCTTGGTTGATAATAACTACCACATATTAGCCTATTGATCATCTAAGATGGTTGTGAAAAGTCTGTTAACAATGAAACATAACTATGATGGTTCCTACAAAGAATATTTATATTTCATGGGTCTATCTTTGTTTCACGAATAACTTTACACTGCCGACGCTTTTGGAGGAAACGCTGATCGTGGCGGTTTACTTTGAACCGTCGTCATATATAGTTAAACATATGTTGCAGAAGACCTTTTAATCTGTTGATCTTGCTTAGGAGGACCACTAAATAATTGGTATAAAACACCTCCTTGACGGCTTGACCCTATCCTAAGGGATACTAACTACTAAGTACTCTCCCTCCGTTGTCACACCCATCTCTTCTCCCTTTCTCTTTCCAGCATCTCCATATCCCTCCCCTAATATGGTCTTGTGTCTTGTCACTATGTCATGATCCTCTGGCGTCGCCACCAAGCCTATGGTCTCCAGTGCGCATTTTTCGAGTCTTTGGTTGCCTTCGTGATGTAGTTTTACCCGGACTAACGGCTTGAAGTGTATCCTACACCATGTTATGACAATTGTTTATTTGTATCAAAACAAATAATGAGCTCTTATGCATGTTATATACTCGTGGCATGTTCACGGTTTTAGGATGTCACCATACCTAGTTTCAGGGTGAATCAAATTAATAGAATTTAGACTGAACTTTTATACTTATTTGTATCTTAATTTTAGCATTTTATAGTATTGCAAGTATTTTTTTTTTGTTGTTTGCATAGTTTAACCACAAAAATTGCAATATTACTAAATATTACTTGTTATGTTTTTTTAGTGACTTCATTGTAAGATACTAAACTTTATTTTGTAAAAAATCATGTTTTATAACTATGTTTTCTACAAGGAATAATTTTTATAACTTATTAGTATTTATGTTAAATATTTGTAAAGTGTACGATATAACAAATATCTCAATAAAAGTTTCTAGTGTATGATGAAGTAAGTATCTTTAAAGGAACTTGTAGAGTATAAACTGAATCGATGACTCTACTATTTCATGGTTAAAAGTGTCTAGAAAATTTGTGCATGCTTTGTCCGTGGTATTGAAATAATATTGTTTAGAGTAATCAACAATGAAAAATAATGTAGATTCTAGTATGTTTGTGTATGTAAATTTTAATTTTATTATTTGACATCTCTGATGTATGATTGTTATCATCTGGTCTATACAAGTCTCCCGCCTATTTATAAAATAAACTATTTGTTGCATGGAATGGAACATGGAAATATAATCACATAGATTTCCGTAAAACCTGCAGGAGTCACGTATATTTTAGGTTATTCACTTCTCGGGATCCTGGGGGGTCACCCTTTTTGCCCGTCCTATGGGCGGCTCTGCCTAGTTTTTTCATCACTACACATTGAGTTTTTTCGCTTTATGTTTTATACCCTTAATTGTTTTCTCTAGGCACACACCATATTTTTCTCATATCAACTGTTAGGTTCTAGTGTGTGTACGGCTCACTGGCTGTGTACCGTTTCCTGTATGTGCGTCCCCAATGCAGAGGTCAGTAGCTTCAAATATTCTATTTGTATAACCGTTATACATTGCAAAGAATCAACAACTAAAAGGCTTGCATTAAAATAACTCGTGTGAACTCGCATTTTTAAGAAAAATGGGTATTTTAGGCATTAAAACAAGAGAGAAGTGCACCTAGTCCTAAAACTTAAGACACGTCATCAAATATGTTTACACTATTTTCTCATCACATGTGTTAATGTTTACAAATCATTCTTAGACCATAATAATATTGTAGAATCGGATACCAAAAGGTTACTTTTGGGAAACAGAGGATTACTCCATGACTGGGTAATAATAAATGTGAGGTTCTGATATACCGGAAAGTACGTAGTGGTGCTAGATATGTCTAGATTGGGATCTGTTACTTCGGTGATGAAGAGATACACTCTGACCCACCTGGTATTACAATGCCCAGCATCGCTGGAAAGTATTGCGACTATTTGCTAGTCACGGGGATATATGAATACGAAAATGAGAAAAGATCGAGTTTAATGTAGAACACTCAACTGTCGAACAAAACCTTAACTATGAATGCTCTTTAAAGTAACCCCCTCATTTGATCGGAAGGTGGTTTTGCATGACATAGCATCCTAGTGGACGATAACTCTTTCGGATTTTTTCAGAAAAGTTTTCACAGGTAACAAGTTTACTCAGTAATACCATTTCTCCAAATAGCACCTAAAGCTGGCCAGGCTGCTGCGTACATCTGCTAGTATACATTTTTTTCCTCCAATATTTCATTCCTGCAATTTATTTTTACTGACGCAATTAGCTTTCGCATGCACGGGCCGCCGGTGTTCTTCAATCAGGGAGGCAGCAGCAGCAGGAGGAGGAAACCGCAGCACGCTGCGGATACTGGTGGCGACCGACTGCCACCTCGGCTATCTGGAGAAGGACGAGCTACGCCGATCCGACTCCTTCGCCACCTTCGAGGAGATCTTCTCACTGGCAGAGCAACACAAGGTAAACTAACTAACTAACGATCTATTCTTGCATGATGTTTTTGCAATGCTTGCATGTGTATATAGATATCAGTTCTGACCATGGTTAATTTGCAGGTGGATTTCCTGCTTCTCGGTGGCAATCTGTTCCACGAGAACAAGCCGTCGCGCTCGACGATGGTAAAGACGATTGAGATCCTGAGGCGGCACTGCCTCAACGACCGGCCGGTGCAGTTCCGGGTGGTCAGTGATCAGGCAACAAGCCTGCAGAACTTGTACGCTCTTTATCTATATCTCTCAGTATTTTTTCTCTCACTCAAACTAATGAATTTGTTGCATGCAATGCTTCAGGTTCGGTCGAGTGAATTACGGAGACCCAAACATCAACGTGGGCTTACCTGTGTTCACCATCCATGGCGACCATGACGATCCTACAGGAGTGGTACAGTTATTCCAAGTTACATATATATTTTATTTATTTATATATGCTCATGATCATGTTCAGAAACAAAATATGTCATGATAGGAAATGGTAAATTTTGAATAGTTGAACGTCCTTTCGTTTTCATTATATTCCCTACAGGATAACTTGTCCGCCATAGATGTTCTTGCCGCTGCTGGTTTTGTGAATTATTTTGGAAAGGTGGACCTTGGCAGTTCCGGCGTTGGTCAAATATCACTTCATCCCATACTCATAAAAAAGGTAAATGTTCTTGTTTGCACACGTACTGTACAATTTCAAGTATAATTAACTAGTTATCTTACGTACCAGATGCTAATTAGTTCTGAAACTTGTGCTACTTCAGGGTGAAACATCTGTCGCACTATACGGCCTTGGGAACGTTAGGGATACGAGATTGAGCAAGATCTTTCAGGTATTAATTTCAGTGTAAAGGTTGTCCATTGTCGCAGCTGGAGTTTTTAATTAACTTGTTGACTCTCAATAAGTTACATCTTATGTTGTTCAGACACCTGGTGCAATACAGTGGATGAACCATGAAAGTCCAGAGGAAATGCCACTGTCTGACTGGTTTAACATTATGATTCTTCATCAGAATAGGTACGTCAAGCGCGATGAAAATTGTGTAATTGAACAGGTTTAACTAACTTTGCTATTATGCTCCTTCGAATAGAAATTAAGTTTTCTTGAA
Organism: Puccinellia tenuiflora; assembly: GCA_012064385.1. Lineage (NCBI taxonomy): Eukaryota > Viridiplantae > Streptophyta > Magnoliopsida > Poales > Poaceae > Puccinellia > Puccinellia tenuiflora. Next base: position 219,589 of record QRDG01000016.1, on the reverse strand, counting down.
TTTCCATAGGCGAAAAGCGTGCCCTGACAATGGCATCAATGAACGTCTTTTGCCTAGTTCTCTAGACTTGGTAATATGGGGCCACGAGCATGAATGCCTTGCTGATCCACAGGTGAGGCAACAAGAAATATATCTAATTATTTGAAATTTACAATTTAGTTTTAGTTAATGTTCTTCATTCGTTCAAGGTTTACATTTAACTTTACGTCCTTCTGATCCATATATTCCTTATAGGAGGTTCCAGGTATGGGTTTTCACATCACACAACCAGGATCGTCAATTGCCACATCACTGACCAGTGCTGAAGCAAAGCAAAAGCATGTTCTTTTGTTGGAAATAAAGGCAAGTATAGCTGCAACCTGCTTTATTAACCATCAACATGTCTAAATTTTCTTATGTTCCAATCAATAGGGAATGAAATACAGACCAACTAAAATACCTCTGACGACTGTTAGACCTTATGAATATGTCGAGGTATGTAAGCCACTCATTCCATCATGATTATTTCAATGCTAATCTCATTATTAAAATGCCATTCAGGTTGTGTTAGAAGACGAAGAGGATGTTGACCCCAACGACGAAGCGTCAGTTCACGCACATTTGGATAAAGTTGTAGGTTTTCAACTTCATAAGTTGTGCTAAACATTTTGTCCATTTTATTCAGAAACATGGTAAAATATTTTTATTTGGGTTGGTTGCAGTTGGGTTTCAGTTGTTGAATGTTTCTCGTTAGTCCGTACTCTCTCTAGTTATGTGTACCGGCTACTCACTAAGTTGTTTCAGGTGGGCAATCTTATTGAGAAGAATAATAGAAACACAGCGAGTGGATCAGAGCCCAAACTTCCACTTGTTAGGATAAAGGTAAAGAAATCAGGTGCTCTTAATGAAGACAATGATGTCCAATTTCTTTCCATGACTAAAAATGGGATATTTCATCTTATAATGAACAGGTGGACTACTCTGGGTTTTCGACAATAAATCCGCAGCTGTTTGGTCAAAAATATGTTGGGAAGGTATCTCAAGAACTATTATGGAACTTCTTAATATGAATGCCTCGTTAACACTACTTAATTATATGGTCATTATCATTTTAGGTAGCGAACCCCCAAGATGTTATTGTTTTCTCAAGATCAGCGAAAAGGCCTCAAAATACTCAAGGTGCATATGTGTTCTAACAAAAAAAAATGACATTATCAGTGTACAATGAAAATGCAGAATTGTATATAATTCACCAACTCTCCTTTCGTTTTTGTAGTAGACACTGATGGTTCTAAACAAATTTATCCAAATGAACTTAATCAGCGCACAGTCGAGGCTCTGGTGGCGGAGAGTAACTTGGTACTTTAAATTCACTTTTATTTTTATTTTGGTCCTATATTGTGAGGACCTTAATTCTTGTGTTACAGAAAATGCAGATTCTTCAGGTGAATGACCTAGATACTGCTCTGCATGTTTTTGTCAATAAGGATGACAATATGGCATTTCACTCCTGCCTGCAGAAAAACACTAAAGAGGCTAAAGTAAGATACACCTCACACTATCAACATGTACAATATACAAATTGGAGCTCAGATACTAACATAAATACATCTATCCAGCCTGTAAACTGAAAATTCTGAACTTAAATCTTGCAGAACAAGTTGACTACCGGAACGTCAGATTTCAAAATCGAGGACGAAGAAGAGATAGCAGTTGAATTGGATCGGTGCATGCAGGTGTGGAAAAACTCTTTTTGCTTAAGTTACCAGCTAACTGGTTTGAGATTCGATCTGACGAGAAAGGAAATAACTAAAACATATATGTACCTAAAAAAAATGTAAGTAGAGCAGATATGTTGTTAAAAATAATAATAGCGACATTCTTCTTCCTTTATGCAGGTATCAGCGAAGGGAAGAACAGGAACCACACCGAGCTCGCAGAACCTTCCGACCGGCATGGCGCTCAGCGCGTTCGAGGAGCTGAAGTGCTCCTCGGATCAAGTCGACCATGACACCCATGGCGACTCCGATGAGCTCGTCGAGACATCATCGGTACGTCTTCTCCTGCTCTGCAACAAATAGATCAGTAGTATCAAGTATCAACAGCTGCGATGGATCAGTTCTATAGTTTCCTGTGAAAATATGGCAATGCTGAGCTAACTAGCTGATTGTGTACTCCTCTAGGACGGTGGAGAGTGCCATCGGCTAGCAAGGCCAGGGAAGCGGCCGGCCCTTACTATGCTTGGTGTCTCTGCATCTTCTTCTTCTTCCGGCTGCAGAAGGAGGAAAACGGACCTGGCTTCGTACCGCCGGATCCCGCCGACTAAGGAAGAAGAAGACGGCGGGGCCAAGAAAGTCCGGCCTCCTCATGTACGTGCGCCTCTCTGTTGTTAGGTTCTTACCTTTTTTCCATTGCTGCTCGTGAGCCGCGAGCTGTGAATCTGTGATCGTTGCTCTAGACTCTCAAGGTTAATTAATTTGGTCGTCGTCGTCGACAATGCATGCGTGCAGCAGGTTGCGGGGAGGTATGGGGCTGTAAGGAGGAACCGATGAGACCATGGCGCCGCTGACCGGACGGTAGCAACTACTCCGTATTTTCAGAAACTGTAACGTTCCGTTAGATCCTGGATCGATATAGATTCTGCATGATGATGTGCCCCGTCCTATTCTTATCTGGAAATTGTATTAGCTTGATGACGATTTGTTTAATTGCACGATGATAAGATTCTATATATGGCACGTTTTGGTGTCTCGTTCTACAAAGCTGAATGCACAGACCGATGACTACATAGTGTAGAAGAATATGATGCAACTCTCGATGTATTGATCGGGTGCATATGCACATATATATAGGTACAGGGTAGCCACGTCCTCTACTATACAAGGAAGGAGGAGGGCTAAACACACATGTAATACCTATACAACACGTATACTCAACACCCCCCGCAGTCGAAGCGTCACTTTGGCCGACGCAAAGACTGGATCGAAATTCCTCGAAGGCCGCCGTCGGTAAACCCTTGGTCATGATGTCCACAAATTGTTGGGAGGTGGGTACGTGTAGAACACATATATGACTGAGAGCCACTTGTTCCCGAACAAAGTGAATATCGAGCTCAATATGCTTAGTGCGGCGATGATGAGCCGGATTGGCGGAGAGGTAGACGGCGGAGATGTTGTCACAGTACACCACGGTGGCCTTGTCGATAGGACAAGAGAGCTCCTTGAGAAGTTGTCGAAGCCATGAACACTCGGCAACCGCGTTTGCTACGACACGATACTCGGCCTCAGCACTGGAGCGGGAGACTATGGGCTGCCGCTTGGACGACCATGATATGAGGGAGGGTCCAAGGTAGACGCAATATCCCGACGTGGAACGTCGCGTGTCAGGGCAGCCGGCCCGGTCAGCATCCGAGTAGGCGGTGATCTCCATGGCGGAGGAGCTGTGGAGCGTGAGGCCGAGGTCCATGGTGCCGCGGATGTACCGGAGGATCCGCTTCACCGAGGCCCAGTGAGCGTCGTGTGGAGCATGCATATGGAGGCACACCTGCTGAACAGCGTACTGCAACTCCGGTCGTGTCAGAGTGAGGTACTGAAGAGCACCCATAATGGACCGGCAGAGTGGGGCATCCGACGCCGGTGATCCATCTGTAGCGGACATCTTGGCCTTCGTGTCGACTGGAGTAGACGCGAGTTTGCAATTAAGCATTCCAGTGCGCTCAAGGAGCTCATGGGCATACTTCCGTTGATGAAGGAAGAATCCATTAGGGCGATGCTCCACTTCAATGCCGAGGAAGTAGTGGAGCGGACCCAAATCCTTGAGGGAGAACTCGACGCGAAGGCGATCCGTGAGGTGCTGAAGGAGAGCCGTGGCGGATGCCGTAAAGATGACGTCGTCAACGTAGATGAGGAGGTAGAAGGTGGCATCTTCCTGGCTGTAGAGGAACATCGAGGCATCGGAGCGTGTCGAGCGGAAGCCGAGTCGATGAAGCAACGCTACGATGCGCTGGTACCGGACGCGCGGGGCCTGCTTCAGCCCGTACAGTGAGCGCGAGAGTACGCACACACAATCCGGATGGTTGGCGTCGACGAACCCGGTGGGCTGCTGGCAGTAGACCTGCTCCTCAAGATGGCTGTGGAGGAAGGCGTTGGAGATGTCCAGCTGGTGCACCGGCCAGGCGCGAGAGACCGCAAGCTGGAGGACAGTGCGGACCGTCCCGGGTTTGACAACCGGGGCAAAGGTGTCGGTGAAGTCGACGCCGGCGCGCTGTCGAAAGCCGCGGACCACCCACCGCGCCTTGTGGCGATCTAGGGTACCGTCAGGTCGGAACTTGTGCTTGAAGACCCACTTCCCGGTGATGACGTTGGTGTTGGGAGGTCGAGGTACAAGCTGCCACGTCTCGTTGCGTTGCAGGGCATCGAACTCTTCCTGCATGGCGGCGAGCCACAGTGGGTCGCGTAGGGCTGCCCGGGCAGATGTTGGCAGTGGTGATGGCGACGGCGCGTGACGTGGGTGTACCCTTCGGGAGTACCACGATTGAGATGTCTGGTGTTCAAATAAGCTGCGGCCCATGGGACAAGCCCAAAGAGAAGGCCTATACCGAAGGAAACAACCCAAGAAACAAGGAGCTTTACGTTGGTTGTAGTATTCCTAAATTGTAACCCTAGTCGGTAGAGGATTCCCGGGACCCAGCCCCACTACATAAGGGCTGGGAGGGCCGCCGATCTAGGACGCGCTCATACTCACCGCCAGAAACCCTAGCAAGATCGCATCTACCGATCTCGCCATTGTAACCCTTGTAAACATCTTCGATCAATACCAGACAAGCAGGACGTAGGGCTTTACCTTCGGGGGCCTGAACCTGGGTAAATCTTGCTTGTCAGCCGACGGATCTACCAGCACCACCATCTTTCTTCCTCTCTTCACGAAACCCAAGGATGACCTCCGAGGGATTTGGCGTGGTAACCCCACGTCAATTGGCGCCGTCTCTGGGAAAGACTGGTGTTGGATCTACGGATTCGGCGGCTTCATCATCGACAACCGGCGATTTGCTGACTCTGCAATCGCCGATCTTCTTCGGCTCTCTAGGATTCAACCCGCACTCGCCAGTCACGCTTTCGGCTTTCGCGGATCTGCACGCGGGCGTAGATGTGAGCTTCGGAGAACTACGCTTCTACGTCAACAAGTGGGGCACGCTTCGCCTCACGGACACACCTCGCTTTGCGGCGACAACACTCGCTACTTCATCGACTACTGCGGCGGCATTCGCCTATTCATCGATTGCGTCGGCGGCTGCTGTGCTCCCCGGCACCAAATTCTCGAGCGAACTGCCCCGCGAGCTTGCGTCGTCTTTGACTGCGACATCGCGATCTACATCGCCAACCATCAACCTCGCGCGCACGACCGAGTCGGCGGTCGTGCCCTGTGCTTCATCGACTCCACCATCGAGCCCTGCATACTCCGTCAGCGGGACCCAAACAACCTTCGAGTTCGTGTTTGGAGATGACTCGGACCTGGAGGAGATTCTGCGCATCCCCCTGATACGTGTCAAACGTATCTATAATTTTTGATTGATCCATGCTAGTTTTGTGATGTTGTCACATGTTTCTACAATCATATTACATCATTTTTATGCATTTTGTCGGACTAACCTATTGACAAGATGCCCAGTGCCAGTTTCCTGTTTTTGCTGTCTTTTCATTTCAGAAACTTACCACGGGAAATATTCTCGGAATGCGCTGAAAATTTACGAGGATTTTTTATTCGCCAAGACGGAGTATCAGTCCAGAGGGCAGCCCTGGGGGCCACCCACAGGGCAAGGACGACCCCCACCCGCGGCCTGCCCTAGGGCGGCGGGTGGGACCCGCCCCTGCTCCTGGTGGGTCCCCTCGGCCCCCTCCGACGCCTATAAAATCAGATTAATCCCAAGAATGTCAAGGCGGCCATTATTTTCCAGAGAAGTCACCCCGAGGCGCTGCCACCATAAACCCTAGTTCGGGGTGATTATGAAGCTGATCCCGGCACCCTGCCGGAGGGGAGATCGACCCGGAGGGCTCTTCATCGCCATGCCTTCCTCCGGGATGATTTGTGAGTAGTCCCACCTTGGACTACGGGTCCATGGCAGTAGCTAGATGGTAGTCTCTCTCCCTTGGTCTTCATGTATTATGATCTTGTGAGCTGCCTAACATGATCAAGATCGATTATTGTAATGATATGTGATGTGATTGCTGGGATCTGATGGATTATGAAGTTATGATCAGATTGTGCATGAGTCTTATATGTTGATTTATGTTCCTGCATGCTCTCCGATGTGTGTAGTTACTTTGGCCAAGTGATTGTGTGTATCTCCAAGAGTGAGTATTTATGCTAGATAGTGGGTTCATGCACCCTTTTGTTCCTGGGCAAATGTCTGTTGCTTGCAACTTAATAACGTTGGGTGTCAGGCTGGATAGCGATCCCACGGTGGACTTTTTAGACAAAGATGCAGTTGGATTCAACGGTCTTTGTTCATTGTCGTGATGACTACATAAATATTATCATGTTCTCTATGTCATGCCTAGATTAAGTTTGTGTTATAATCTTGTCAATTGCCTAGCTGTAATTTGTTTACCCATCATATGAGTGTTTTATTTACTTGAGAGACTACACTAGTGAACCCATGGCCCCCGGTCCATCTTTTTACATTGATTGCAACCATTATTCATCACTTTTCATCATCATTACTCCTCTGGTACACTTTCATATTTTCATCTATTTCACAATACAATTAACCGCTTTATTTTCTGCGAGACCGGAAAGATTGACAACCTTTTCGCCGTTGGGGGCAAAGTAATTGGTTGAGTGTGTGCAGGTCCACGTCTGTTGAAGATTAAGCGCCAGAGATCTTGAACATTCACTTCGTTGTTGATTTCAAAGTCCTACTGGTTTGATAAACCTCGGTTCGTTAATGAGGGAAAGGCCGCAACCCAACGCTACCATCACCGATCATCAAGCAGTTTTCTGGCGCCGTTGCCGGGGACTTTGGAGCTACAGCAAGGGGAGTCTCATACTCTCAATCACTTTACTTTGTTTTTTGTCTTGCTTGCTTTATTTATCGTTTAGTTTATTTTTCTTGTTGCAAAATTTTAAAACCCCCAAAAAATTAGTGTAGTCTTTATTCCTGTGTTGTTATTTTATCTTATAATTATATCTTCCACCGAAAACACCAAGTTGTGTGAGTTTACTAGCAGTAATAACAATGGTTTCATATGCTCTGCAATTGCTCCACCCGCTACTAAAGCGGAATCTTATGAAATTAAGCCTGCCTTGCTAAATCTTGTTATGAAAGAGCAATTTTCTGGTGCTAGTACTGATGATGCCGCCTCTCAAACTTTGTTGAGTTATGTGATATGCAAAAGTATAAAGAGGTATAAAGTGACATCATAAAACTGAATCTTTTCCCTTTCTCTTTGAGAGGGAGAGCGAAAGAATGGTTATTATCTTTACCTAGAAATAGCATTGATTCTTGGACTAAATGCAAAGATGCTTTTATTGGAAAATATTATCCACCTGCTAAAATCATACAATTGAGGAGTAAAATTATGAACTTTAGACAATTTGATAATGAACATGTTTCTAAATCTTGGGAGAGAATGAAATCTATGGTTAAAAATTGTCCCACGCATGGATTAACTACGTGGATGGGTATCCAAACTTTTTATGCAGGTTTGAATTTTTCTTCAAGGAACCTCTTGGAGTCGGCCGCGGGAGGCACCTTTATGTCCACCACATTAGGTTCAGCAACTAAACTCTTGGATGAGATGATGAAAAGTTATTCACAATGGCATACCGAAAGAGCTCCAAGTGGTAAGAAGTAAATTCGGTCGAGGAAATTTCCACTTTGAGTGAGAAGGTTGATATGATTATGTCTATGCTTGCTACCAATCAGTCCTCTATTGATCCTAATAATGTCCCACTTGCTTCATTAATTTCCCAAGAAAAGGATCAAGTTGATGTTAATTTTCTCAATAGAAATAACTTCAACAATAATGCTTATCGAAATAATTTTGGTAGTAACAACTATAAGCCTTATCCTCCCAATAATGGCAACTCATATGGTAATTCCTATGGTAATTCTTATAATTCTAATAATAATGTGTCCTCTGATCTTGAAAATGTTTTAAAGGAATTTATCACTTCACAGAGAGCTTTCAACAAAACCGTTGAAGAAAAATTTGAAAAACTTGATAGTCTTGTCTCTAAAGTGGAAAATCTTGCTCATGATGTTGAAATTTTAAAAATTAGAACCACTCCTCTTCAAGACAAGCCTACTGAATCTTTGAATGCTCTTTCTATCCAAGTTAATAATAATGAGAGGATGTTAGCTCGCTTGCATGCTAGATGGGCTAGAGAAGAAGAAGAAGCTAGAATTGCTGAAATGAATAGGAAAACTGTTAAAGTTTATACTATCCAAACTACTAATGAGGATCCTCCTAGCCTATTTAAAGATGATGAAATTGATTTTGATAATTGCAATCTTACTGAAGTCATAAAGTTCCTACAAAAACTTGCTAAGTCACCGGATGCTAGTAAATTAAATATTGCCTTCACTAAACATATTACCGATGCTCTTGTCAAGGCTAGGGAAGAAAAGCTTAAGCTAGAAACTTCTATTCCTAGAAAATTACAAGATGGATGGGAACCCACTATTAAGATGAGAATAAATGACTTGGATTGTAATGCTTTGTGTGATCTTGGTGCTAGTATTTCTGTTATGCCTAAAAGTTTCTATGAAATGCTTAATTTAAATCCTTTGGAAGAATGCTATTTAAATGTTCATCTTGCTGATTCTTCTAAATAGAAACCTTTGGGTAGAGTTGATGATGTTCTTATTGTTCTTAATGATAACTATGTTCCCATTGATTTTATTGTTATGGACATTGAATGTAATGCTTCTTGTCCTATTGTTTTGCGAAGACCGTTTTTGAGAACCGTTGGTGCTATTATTGATATGAAAGAGGGAAATATAAGATTTCAGTTCCCCCTTAAAATAGGGATGGAACACTTCACTAGAAAGAGAAAGAAGCTTCGTTTTGAATCAATCATAAGGTCAAGCTATGCTCTTGATGTTGCAAAGGCCTCCGAAAAAACTTGATAATTGGCATTGCGCCTAGCTAAAACGCGTTAAATAAAAGCGTTGCCTCTGTAGCAACTTCATTGTATCGTTTTGTTTTGGTTTTTTGTGCCAAGTTTAGCCTCTAATGCATTGAAAGTGCGAGGTATTGTTTTGCTGTCCAGAAACAGATTCTATGCGCCGGTTGCAGAAAATCTCGAACAATCCCTGAATTTTATCTTTTTCTGATATTTTTAGACAGCAAGCCTGATAATTTTATATATCTTTTGTTAGTTATGAGTTTTCTGATTTGAGCTACAGAAGTGCCTTGAAAAATTCGATCTTTACAGACTGTTCAGTTTTTGACAGATTCTTCTTTTATTTTGTATTCGTCTCTTTTACTATCGTTAAATGTGATACTCTTGAGGTGGAGTGTCATATTGAGGCTTAGTAAACAGTAGCTAATGCCCAATAAAGTTGTTTGCAATTTGTCTTCAGTTGAACACATGTGCATTTTAATTTATGAGCACTAACCCTCTAATCAGTTTATGAGAAGTTTTGTGTGAAGAGAGTTTTTAGGTTCCAAAGGAGAGGATAATGAAGAAATTGAAGATGGATCAGGGCTCAAGCTTGGGGATGCCCCCATGGCACCCCCTCTGAATATCAAGAACCATCAAGCGTCTAATCTTGGGGATGTCCAAGGCATCCCCTCCTCTTCATCGACTACCATAACGTCGTCTTCGTTGAACTACGTTTTTATCACTTTACATATTATGTGCTATGCTTGGAGCGTCTTTTTGCTTTAAGTTTTGTTTTGTTTGTTTGCTGGTCATATCCTTGTTGGATCCTAGCTTTATTTGTGTGGGAGAGAGGCACGCTCCGCTTTTTCATTTGAATACTCCTTTGCTTCGCTTATATCTTGTTGAGTATTCTTAGCTACCGTTTGTTTGCTAGTAAGCTCTCGCATTTAGTTTTTATCTTGTTTAGAGCTGCTAGTTGTTGATGTTAAACTCTCTTGTTCTTCACTTATACTTGTTGGAGAGTTGTTATTGATAAATTGCTTGAATTGTCAAAGTGACAAAATGCTATCCATGTGATATTGGAATGAAATGAAAGCCTGCATAGTCTTGGGGATCATCGTGTGGATACTTGATGTTTCTCAATTGTTTTGAGATATTAAGATGAATGCTTAAACTTGCTGGTTATTTGAGTGGAAATTGATTAGTAAAGAAATACAATTAAAATCTTGAACTTGTGTGGTGTTTCGTAGTTGTTAATTCATAAAGCTAATCTTTCCATCAAAAAACTGTTTGGTCAACAAGGGAGACAGTGTGGAGTGTTTATGGTTATGATTGACTGATGTCTTATGTTACTCTATTACTGGTTAATGTTGGATGTTTGCTTAAAATACCATTTTTGCTAAGCCAAAAAACTCTGTACTGAGTGTGATGTCCACTCGTGTATCCAAATCCCAAAGCCAAACTATCTTTCCAGCTGAGTCCACCATATCTACCTATGCATGGTATTTCCTGCCATTCCAAGTAAATTTGTCATGTGCTACCTTTAAAACCTTCAAAATATTCTCGTTTTGGTGCCTCTGTTTTCAAGCTCACGAGGAAGTAAGGAGGGGGTTCGTTATAGCTTATGTCGAGCAAGGTTTTTCTTTTCTTTTTCTTTTTTCCCCCTCTATTTCACCCGGTGTTGATGGTTTACATCCTCACTTGAATCAACCCGAGAGCGGCTTAAGCAAAATATAAATATAACTCACCATTCTCCTCCGCACAATGAAAATCTGAGAAATCAGCTCAAACATTGGTTAGTGGTGAAACAAAGGAGAAAAAGGAATGTACTCCTTCCTCTAAAACTAGCCGCTCTCACAACTCTAAAGACCTTGCTTGACATAGGGGACTAACGAGCTTCTGAGCTATGGAATTGTTGACGGAATTATGCATCTGTCAAAATTGCTTTCATCTCTGTTTTCAAAATCAAAAAGCTCTAGCACATGACTAATCCCTGCTTCCCTCTGCGAAGGGCCTTTCTTTTACTTTTAAATGTTGAGTCAGTTTTCCTTTTCCTTCTATCGCCACCAAAGCAATCATATGGCATTGACCCTGGGTATCATTGATCATATTGCATCGTCAGATTAAACATGAATCTTTATATTGACTTTATCTATAAGATAAACCGTTGGAAGTTGAAGCTTTTTGCTAATACTTACATCTTCCTTTGTGTTGATTCTCAAACACTTTTGTCGTGGAACCATTACCTTTGAGAATTAGTCAAATATGCGGGTCACATTGCTTTCATGTCTTTAACGTACTATTTATGAAAGCTTTTGCTTGAATGATTCAACTTGGTTATTCATTGCTTTCTTGCTATCAACTATAGACAATTTTTTTGTATCACTTCATTCACGTCCTATGCTTTACATTACTATCTTGATCAAGATTGTGTTGGTTGCATGTCTCATCAAAAATTATTTCGTTATCACTTACCTACTCGAGGACGAGTAGGAGTTAAGCTTGGGGATGCTGATACGTGTCAAACGTATCTATAATTTTTGATTGATCCATGCTAGTTTTGTGATGTTGTCACATGTTTCTACTATCATATTACATCCTTTTTATGCATTTTGTCGAACTAACCTATTGACAAGATGCCCAGTGCCAGTTTCCTGTTTTTGCTATCTTTTCGTTTCAGAAACTTACCACAGGAAATATTCTCGTAATGCCCTGAAAATTTACGAGGATTTTTTATTCGCCAAGACGGAGTTTCAGTCCAGAGGGCAGCCCTGGGGGCCACCCACAGGGCAGGGACGATCCCCAGCCCCGGCCTGCCCTAGGGCGGCGGATGGGATCCGCCCCTGCTCATGGTGGGTCCCCTCGGCCCCCTCCGACGCCTATAAAATCAGATTAATCCCAAAAACGTCGAGGCGGCCATTATTTTCCAGAGAAGTCAGCCCGAGACGCCGCCACCATAAACCCTAGTTCGGGGTGATTCTGAAGCTGATCTCGGCACCCTGCCGGAGGGGAGATCGATTCCGGAGGCCTCTTCATCGCCATGCCTTTTTCCGGGATGATTTGTGAGTAGTCCCACCTTGGACTACGGGTCCATAGTAGTAGCTAGATGGTAGTCTCTCTCCCTTGTGCTTCATGTATTATAATCTTGTGAGCTGCCTAACATGATCAAGATCGATTATTGTAGTGCTACGTGATGTGTTTGCTGGGATCTGATGGATTATGAAGTTATGATCAGATTGTGCATGATTCTTATATGTTGATTTATGTTCTTGCATGCTCTCCGATGTGCGTAGTTACTTTGCCCAAGTGATTGTGTGTATCTCCAAGAGGGAGTATTTATGCTAGATAGTGGGTTCATGCCCCCTTTTGTTCTTGGGCACGAGTGACCGAAACATCTAACTGCGAGGGTGTGCTGTTGCTACTAAGGGTAAAACAGCGGTGTTAATGTCTCTTTTGATATTAGTATTGCTTACTTCATTCGCTTTACTTAATGCAAATGTCTGTTGCTTGCAACTTAATACCGTTGGGTGACAGGCTGGATAGCGATCCCACGGTGGACTTTTTAGACAAATATGCAGTTGGACTCAACGGTCTTTGTTCATTGTCGTGATGCCTATATAAATATTATCATGTTCTCTATGTCATAGCTAGATTAAGTTTGTGTTAATCTTGTCAATTGCCTAGCTGTAATTTGTTTAGCATCATATGAGTGTTTTATTTACTTGAGAGACTCCACTAGTGAACCCATGGCCCTCGGTCCATCTTTTTACATTGATTGCAACCTTTATTCATAACTTTTCATCATCATTAATCCTCTGGTCCACTTTCATATTTTCATGTATTTCACTATACAATTAACCGCTTTGTTTTCTATGAGACCGGAAAGATTGACAACCTTTCCGCCGTTGGGGGAAAAGTAATTGGTTGAGTGTGTGCAGGTCCACGTCTGTTGAAGATTAAGCGCCAGAGATCTTCAACATTCACTTTGTTGTTGATTTCAAAGTCCTACTGGTTCGATAAACATCATTTCGTTAATGAGGAAAAACTGCTACTTACTATATCCACGCCTTCGCTTGGGGCACAACCCAACGCTACCATCACCGATCATCACCCCCCCCCATTCAAGTATACATGACAGTACCCGTAGGAGCACCCACAGGAACAGCCGTAATAACGACAACATCACCAAGTGCCGCACCTCCTCCACTTGAGCAGCGCACATACCCATTCACAGTTACTCTGCAAAACGGGCGAACCCAGTTGCATATCACCCAAGCCATGGGTGAAAAGGTGATAAAGGCCATAGCGGACGGTTTTCCGGCGGAGGACGCCACGGCCGAAGACCTACGGTGCTACCAGTACCTGCTATGGTAGGAAAGCATTAAACTGAAGGAGCAGGAGAGAGTACTCGTGGAATGCAAGAAGCAGGCCAGTCTATCAAGTGCGCGTCGGGCGGATGTATCCGTCCAATCATCTGGACGGTCTCAACACCCTCGTGACCGGGCTCGCTACTTGCGTATGCCTGAGGGCACAAGGACTAATGTCACACGCAACTTGGAGAACTCCTTCATGTCTCTGGATGAGGAGGGGGTACCAGTCCCCAAAACAGCTACCGGCGCTCTCATGTCGGTAGCCACGTACCTGCAAGCGACGCAACCTCCGGAGAACGACCCTCGGGCGGCTTTACACCGTCAGCAAATCAAGTTCGTTAGCATGGCAGGAGCAGAGCTGCTACCAGAAGAACCACAACCAGCCGCGGGTGCAGCGGCTGGCAACAACGCGCCTCCGCGGCGTCAACAAAGCCCACGGCATGAACCGCGAACCCGCCAACTCGGCGACCGCGTCGCTCGCGATCAGGAGGATCGCGCTACTTGTGTAAACAACGAGCGTGCCGCTCGCGACCAAGAGAACCGCGTTACCCACGACCGAAGGAACCGCGCAACTCGCGGACGGGAGGATCGATATCATCTCGCAGAAGGTGAAGATGCACGCAACGTCATCACGCAAAGCAAGGTCAATAGGAACCGCTCAAGACGGGCCACTCGCGAGGCGAGTAGCGAAGATTCGGACTCTGAAGAAGAGTTCGAGCCCTGCGGCGCGTTGTGCTTTAGCCGCCGCATCCGATAAGCAAGAATGCCAAAGGGATTCAGACGCCAAAGTATGACGGTCTGCAAGAACCGTCCGCCTGGTTGGAAGACTACCTCACGGCAGTAACTTGTCCGAGAGGTTCTACGTCTACCGCCATGCAGTACATACAGCTTATGCTCTCGGGGTGAGCTCGAGCCTGGCTCAAAAGCTTGTTGCGGGGAGCATACACTTGCTCGGAAGATTTCAGCGAAGATTTTGTTCGCAACTTCGTCGGCACGTGCAAATGCCCCGCTTCATTCGAAGAACTGCGAGCTTGCAAGCAATGTGTAGACGAGACGCTGCGCGAGTACATCCAGCGGTGGACCCTCCTCCGTAACTCAGCAGAGAGGATCTCGGAAGACAACGCGATATACGCGTTCACCCGAGGCGTTTATCAACTTGAACTGAAAGAAGCACTCGGGAGGGTAAAGCCAAAGACCATCGCCCATCTCATGCAGATTACCAATGAGTGGGCAGACGGAGAAGATTATATACGCAATGAGCACAGCGGCACACCCGTAGAAGCCGGTGACCAAGGTTCTTGGAGTCGCTGCAACAACGATCGCCATCGCAAGCGGAAGGCACGTGCATACGACGACACCGAGGGCACATAACTCATGGCGGCGGGCTTCCCCCGACAACCGCGAGCAAAGAAATCGTGATGACAGTCGCTATGAAAGTGGCAGCCGAACTACCGATTACAAAGACGACAAGAACATCAATCGCGAGTGGCGACCACGGCAGCCACGCAATGGACAAGTGCCACGTCCTCCTCGTACTCTTCATACCGCATGCAGATTCCACATGTTCAGGGATGACAACGGCAACCTTACATCGTCTCACCTCCTGAAGGATTGTGAGAGCTTTCAAGAGCTGCAGGCGCAGTACGCATGCCTCCTCCAGCAGCAAGCACCAGTTATTCCAGGTGTGCCAGCCATTGGAGCGCCGCCTCCTCCAGCCCTGTCGCCACCAGGACACATGGCGGGAGCCGTTCAGTACCAGCCGCGCGTCGAGGAGCCTCAAGCATGCGAAGAAGCTTACCCGAAACCTGTCGGGCACATGTTCATGATACAGAAAGGGCATCCCTCCAACAGGGATCAGAAACTCATAACCAGGCAAGTGCACCTCGCTGTCAAGTCACCGCCTGTGCTGCCCGAGTTCCTTAGGTGGTCCCACGCAAGCATCGTCTTCTCTCGCGAAGACCATCCACCTCAGGTGCCACGGCTAGGGCACTCAGCCCTCGTCCTCGACGCCCAGATCGGTGGCTTCGCAATGAGCCACGTCTTTATGGACGGCGGCAGCGGCATCAACATCATGTTTGCCGACATGCTACGCGGGATGAATATATTAACAACCAACCTCGCGCCGTCAACCAACACCTTCCACGACATAGTACCAGGGCGGCCGGTTTACCCCCTGGGCATGATCACGCTCGACGTCATCTTTGGCGAGCCAGCAAACTTCAGGAAAGAGAAGATAGAGTTCGAGGTGGTGGATTGGAAGTCGCAGTACCATGTCATCCTCGGACGACCAGCATACGCCAAGTTCATGGCAGTTCCGCACTACGCCTACCTCAAGCTGAAGATGCTAGGACCCTACAGGACCATCACCGTCAACGGAGACTTCGAGCGGTCCGATGAGTGCGACCGCAAATTTAACATGATCTCTGAATCGTTTGGGGCGCAGGAGAAGCTCCGGGAGTTGTCACTCACCAATGATCATACCCTCTTCCCCAAGGGCAAAAAATCAGCACCTGAGTCTGCCTTCAACGCAACCAACGACACAAGGGCGCATCAGGTACACCCAACCGATCCTAAGAAGACGGTCCTTGTATCGACGAGCTTGCCTCCCGCATAGGAAAGTGCGATCGTCGAGTTCCTGCATGAGAACTGGGACATATTTTCCTGGTGTCCAGCCGACATGCCAGGTATACCCAGGGAATTGGCTGAGCACGCACTTCAGATCTTGCCTAATGCAAGACTCGTCAAGCAAACTATGCGCCGCTTCGCCAAGCCGAAGCGCCTTGCCATCGGGCAAGAAATTGACAGGCTCCTGGCTGCCAAGTTCATCCGAGAAATCAAGAAGTCGGACTGGGTAGCTAACCCCGTCCTGGTGCCAAAGAAGAATACGGACATACTCCGCATGTGTGTCGACTTCACTTTGTTAAACAAGTGTTGTCCAAAGAATCATTTCCCCAGCCGCGTATCGACCAAATTGTCGACTCGACGGCAGGCTGCGAGCGCCTCTCCTTTCTGGACGCCTATTCGGGCTACAACCAGATTCGGATGAAGGAAGAAGACGAAGACAAAACAGCATTCATCACGCCTTTTGGCGTCTACTATTACACAACAATGCACTTCGGGCTCAAGAATGCGGGTGCCGCCTACCAGCACATGATGCAAAACTGCATCAAAGAGAAAATTGGGCGAAACGTTCAAGTCTATGTTGACGATATAGTCATCAAGACCAAGAAAGAAGCAACGCTCCTTGACGACCTGCGCGAGACCTTCGCCGCGCTCAAGAAATATAGCATCAAGCTCAATCCAACAAAGTGTGTGTTCGACGTTCCGGCCGGGCAGCTATTAGGGTACCTTGTATCTGCACGTGGTATCGAAGCAAACCCGGAGAATATACAAGCGCTTCTGAAGATGCCGAAGCCTTCAAAGCCCCGGGAGGTCCAGCAACTCTCTGGACGAATAGCTGCACTCAGTCGATTCATTAGTAAGTTGGGCGAAAAGGCGCTTCCGTTTTATCAGCTGATGAAGAAAACAGAGCGGTTCGAGTGGACTCCAGAAGCCCAAGCTGCATTCATTGACGTCAAGCGCATGTTATCGACTCCACCAATCCTTGTAGCTCCTCGGGAGAAAGCGCCATTATACCTCTACATAGCCGCCACGAACCGGGTGGTTAGTACAGTGCTGGTGGTCGAGCGTGAGGAAGAAGGGAGAGCCCACAGAGTGCAGAGGCCTGTATATTACCTCAGCGAGGTCATGTCTCTCTCCAAGCAAAGGTACCCGCACTACCAGAAGCTTGCTTACGGCGTCTTCATGTCTTCATGCAAGGTGGCGCATTACTTTCAAGAGCACCCGATCACGGTGGTGAGTGGGGCGCCACTCGCAGACATCCTGAACAACTCCAAGGCAACCGACAGGGTAGCCAAATGGAGCATCAAATTAGGTCCTTTGGATCTAACATACAAACACCCAACATCGATCAAGGCACATGTCCTACCTGACTTCACCACCGAGTGGATGGAGATGCAGCTGCCTTCGGTACCTAATACATCAAGCTCCTGGACCATGTACTTCGACGGCTCCAAGAGGAATGAAGGAGCAGGCGCAGGCATCATCCTCATATCGCCGAAAGGTGACAATTTGCGCTATGTCTTGTAGATGGATTTTGAGAAACCATCCAACAACGAAGCCGAATATGAGGCCTTGATACATGGGATGAAGATGGCCAAGGAGTGCGACGCTGACCGCCTAATGATCTACGGCGACTCCAACTTGGTCGTACAGCAGACCATGAAGGAGTGCGACGCTGTAATAGACAACATGATCGCATATCGGAACCTGTACAACATCATGGAGGGTCACTTTGATGGCTGCGAACTCCGTCACGTTGGGCGCGCCATCAACAAAGAGGTGGACACCCTAGCAAACATCGGGTCCATGAAAACTAAAGTACCCCCCGGAGTCTTCTTGGAAAAGATAAACAAAAGGTCCATCAAGATTGCGCGGTCTACGGCTCACACTACACCAGCACCCGGGACCCTAGAGACTGACGCCCTGAGCTCTAAGACATCCGACTCAGCAAAACCCCCAGTCGAGGTTTTCCTCGTGGAGCCTATGTGGACGAAGCCATTCCTGGCATACATGCTACATCAAGAGCTTCCAGAAGACACAGTCAAAGCACGGCGTATCACCCGCCATGCCAACGCATTCACAATAATCAATGGAGAACTTTACAAGCGAAGCATATCAGGCGTCCTCCAGAGGTGCATCGCACCCGAAGATGGCAAGGCTATTCTACTCGAGATTCACGCCGGCACATGTGGGCATCACGCCAGAAGCCGGGCCTTAGTCGCCAAGGCCCCGTGTGCTGGTTTCTACTGTCCCACGGCACTCCATGACGCCGAGGACATCGTCAGGCGGTGTATCGCCTGCCAGAAATTCACCACCAAGCCTCACGCACCTACTTCAGAGTTAAAGACAATTCCCCTTGCCTGGCCATTCGCCCAGTGGGGACTTGATATGGTAGGACTAAGGAAATCTGCCGCGGTGGACACACCCACCTCCTGGTGGCCGTTGATAAATTTACAAAATGGATAGAGGCTGTGCCAATCACAAACGCAACAGCCACGACTGCCGTCAATTTCATCAGATTCATCATCTTCTGTTTCGGTGTGCCACATAGCATCATCACCGATAACGGAACAAACTTTACCGCTGAGGAATTCCAAGACTTCTGCAA
The DNA here is from genome assembly GCA_012064385.1 of Puccinellia tenuiflora. Taxonomy (NCBI): domain Eukaryota; kingdom Viridiplantae; phylum Streptophyta; class Magnoliopsida; order Poales; family Poaceae; genus Puccinellia; species Puccinellia tenuiflora. The sequence continues at coordinate 200,902 of QRDG01000016.1, read as the reverse complement.
AGAGCAAGGCATCAAGCTTAATTACGCCTCGGTCGCCCACCCACAGTCCAACAGACAGGTGGAAAAGGCGAACGGCCTCATCTGCAGCAGCGTCAAAAAGCGCCTCTTCGTGCCACTCAAGCGCGCGGCGGGTGCCTGGGTGGAGGAGCTACCCTCTGTCCTGTGGAGCCTGCGCACCACACCTAACAGATCAACCCAGTACACTCCGTTCTTCATGGTGTACGGAGCAGAAGCGGTCCTGCCACACGACCTGCATTTTGACGCACCTCATGTTGTAGCATACGATGAAGACGACGCCAATGCGGCACTCGAGGACGACGTCGACTTGCTGGATGAGGCGCGAGACATCGCACTCGCCCGCACGGCAACATACCAGCAAAGCTTGCGCAACTACCATAGCCGTCGACTGCACACAAGGTCATTTGTGGAAGGTGACCTAGTGCTCCGGCTCAAGCAAAAGAAGGTGCACAAACTCGCTTCCCCATGGGAGGGACCCTTCATCATCGCCGAAGTCATCGGCGGTGGAGCGTACCGCCTGAAGAATGCAAGAAACGAAGAGCTCGCACAGAACCCGTGGAACACTGCACACCTGCGACGCTTGTACGCATAGCACAACTGTCAATAAGGCTGTTCAGCCATTGATGTAACCATTGAGACTATGTCTCCTTTAATAAAGTGCAATGTTCCTCTATTTCTTGAGTTGATACGCCGTACAACAAAAGTAATCGCCTTCGCGACACCCGATACTCGAGGCTGCATTGTAAAGGCCAAATAAAGCAAACTCTGGAATGGCACCCGATACTTGGGGGTTATGCCGTTGAGGTCAAGAGAACGATAACCGCCTTAGGAGCACCCGATACTCGGGGGCTGTGCTATAAAGGCCAAAGTAAAATAAACTGCGGATGGGAACCCGATACCCGGGGGCTGCACCGCTGAAGCACGGCAGAATAAATTAAACATACAAAGAAGGCTCGACAACAGCTTAGGCGCATTCCACAACTACAAACAAACTATTCATATTCTACAAGTACTTACACCGGGACAGAGCTAATCCTTTGGCTCTGTTTTTTAAACCTGTAAAGTTACATGGTCAAGCTGCAACTCAGTATCATGCTCCAGTTTGTCGATCAAACCAATAGCCACGCCCTCTACAGCCCGGTAATGGGTTTCCATTGACGTAGGCTCACTGTCAGGTCGGGTGTCGTCTGCGCACAAATGCCAAGGCATATATTGCACCGCTGACTAGTTGGGCGCGAACAAACTCTCGCGCAGCTTCACCGTTGCGGAACCTAGCCATGAGAGCACCAAGTTCCTGCGGTTGCTCGTCCAGGGGAAACAAAGCTTTATGTACCAGTGACAGTGCAGATCTGCATGACCCAACAAAGGAAACCACCTGCTGCACGCGGTCCTGTAGCATAGCCAGAAGACGACCACGGGCACTGTCAGATCAGAAGCAGGTGGTGTCCCATCCTACGACTTCAGCAACATGCTGGAGTCAGCCGTTCATCCGATCGGCTTCAGCTCGAGCATCCAGTTGAAAACCTGTCAAAAGAAGAAAACAACTTAAGACAGATACCGAAGAAATCGACAACGACTCGAGGGCTTGTGGTAGCTTACATAGCAGATCAGAGTTCGCCTTTTCCAATTCTTCAAGAAAGTAGGCCTCTTGCTCGGTGGGGCGAGGTTGCTTTGATCGCAAAATGGCTAGGACACCTTGAGTAGCTCGTAAATCCCACTCCAATGTGGCACATCGGGTTTGTATCACTGCTAGGGTGTTGAATGATATGTTGGGTGGTGCCCCAAGTGAAGGCGTGGATGTAGCAAGTAGCAGTTTTCCCTCGTTAATGAACCGAGGTTTATCGAACCAGTAGGACTTTGAAATCAACAACAAAGTGAATGTTGAAGATCTCTGGCGCTTAATCTTCAATAGATATGAACCTGCACACACTCAACCAAAATACTTTGCCCCCAACGGCGGAAAGGTTGTCAATCTTTCCGGTCTTGCAGAAAACAAAGCGGTTAATTGTATAGTGAAATAGATGAAAAAATGAAAATGGACCAGTGGAGTAATGATGATGAAAAGTGATGAATAAAGGTTGCAATTAATGTAAAAAGATGGACCGGGGGCCATGGGTTCACTAGTGGAGTCTCTCAAGTAAATAAAACACTCATATGATGGGTAAACAAATTACAGCTGGGCAATTGACAAGATTATAACACAAACTTAATCTAGCTATGATAAAAAGAACATGATAATATTTATGTAGGCATCATGAAAATGAACAAAGACCGCTGAGTCCAACTACATCTTTGTCTAAAAAAGTCCACCGTGGGATCGCTATCCAGCCTGTCACCCAACGGTATTAAGTTGCAAGCAACAGACAATTGCATTAAGTAAAGCGCATGAAGTAAGCAATACTAATATCAAAAGAGACATTACCACCGCTGTTTTACCCTTAGTAGAACAGCACACCCTCGCCCTTAGACGTTTCTGTCACTCGTACCAAGGAACAAAAGGGGGCATGAACCCACTATCTAGCATAAATACTCCCTCTTGGAGATACACACAATCACTTGGCCAAACTAACTACGCACATCGGAGAGCATGCAAGAACATAAATCAACATATAAAAATCATGCACAATCTGATCATAAATTCATAATCCATCGGATCCCAGCAAACACATCACATAGCATTACAATAGTCGATCTTGATCATGTTAGGCAGCTCACAAGATCATAAGACATGAAGCACAAGAGAGAGAGACTACCATCTAGCTACTGCCATGGACCCGTGGTCCAAGGTGGGACTACTCACAAATCATCCCGGAGGAAGGCATGGCGATGAAGAACCCTCTGGGATCGATTTCCCCTCCGGCAGGGTGCCGAGATCAGCTTCAGAATCACCCCCGAACTAGGGTTTACGGTGACGGCACGTCGGGGTGACTTCTCTCGAAAATAATGGCCGCATCAACATTTTTAGGTTTAATGTGATTTTATAGACGTCGGAGGGGGTCGAGGGGGTGCCCACAGGGCAGGGGTGTGTCCCACCCGCGGTCTGCCCTAGGGCCGCGGCAGGGGGCCACCCCTGGTGAAAGAACAAACGATATCCGAGATCTCGCCTAGAGGGGGGGGGGTGAATAGGCGATTAACACTTTTTCTATTTTGGGCTTGATAATTGCGGAATAAAACTATGTGTTTAAATTAACAAGCCAACAACCTAAATTACTAGGTTTACCTATGTGCACCAACAACCTATGCTAAGCAAGGCAAGCAACAAGGTGATAGCAAGATATAAACTTCAAGCACGATGGCTATCACAAAGTAAATTGCATAAGTAAAAGCTCGGGTATAGAGATAACCGAGGCACGCGGAGACGAGGATGTATTCCCGAGTTCCTCCTTGTTAAGGGAGTACGTCTCGTTGGAGGGGTGTGAGCTCGCCACAAAAGGCCTACTCAAGATGCCACAAAGGCCTCACCCTATTCTCCGATGAACCACACCCAAAGGATTGGTTCACCTTCCACTATCGGAATCCTTTGAGGCGTAATCCAGAGTCTTTACACCACTAAACTTGGGGCACGCATCCACAGCCGAATTGGAGGCTCCAAAGAATCACCACAACACCGTCAAGGGTCCAATGACCTAAGAGTAACAAGCTCCCAACCTTCAATCCCACGAATCACCGTGGGGAGCACAACCCAATGCACCTAATGCAAAAGGCAAGAACACACCAAGTGGTCAAATCCTTCTCCCCAAAATCCAACCAAAGCAACTAATGCTATGGAGGGATTTAGGAGGAAGAACAAAGAGGATGAACACAAAGCACCCCAAAATCTAGATCCCACAAGTTCCCCTCACTTAGAGGAGATTTTGTTTGGTGAAAGTGTAGATCTAGATCTCCTCTCTTGTTTCCTTAAATTTGGGCAAGAATCATCGGAGGAAAGTGGAGGAATCGAGCTCTCAAAGATTGCAACAATGGAGGAGAGAGAGAGAAAAAGAGCTCCCCTGAAAAAATGGGGAAGAAGCCCTTTTTATAGGGGCCCCAAAAATGTGGTCGTTGGTGCCAAAAAGTGCAGCCCCGAGACCCCGGCTTGGGGCCGGCCTGCACCCCGGCCTGGCCGGCCGGGAAACTCCTGCAGCGATCGAAGGCAGCGACGAGGAAGCAGGCAAGCCGGCCTTTCCTCGGCCTGGGCCGGCCTGGCACGCGAGCTGGGTCGGGAGGGAGCCCGAGCCGGCCGGCCTGCCCCCGGCCTGGGCCAGCAAGGCAGAACCAGCGAGGCCGGCAGCCCACCCGAGACCCCCGGCCTGAGGCCGGTAGGTCTGCGTTTTTTTTTCTTTTCCATTTCTAAATTTTCTGTTTAAAAAAGTTCCGAAATAGAAATGCAATAACTTTCGCCCACGAACTCCGTTTTCGATAATCTTGGACTCGTCACAACGAGCACTACAAGAATATGCAGAGAAACATCATAGTCCAAGAATATAATATAAAAATAAATGGGGAAAGGTAAAAGCTCCCATTTGCAAATCGGAAATGCAATAACTTTCACCCACGAACTCCGTTTTCGATAATCTTGGACTCGTTGAAATCGTCACAACGAGCACAACAAGATTATGCAGAGAAACATCATAGTCCAAGAAAATATTATAAAAACAAATGGGAAAAGTTTAAACCTCTATTTTAAAAACTGGAAATGCCGAATCTTTTGCAATTGAAGTCCGAATGAAGTAAAACTAATTTTGTTGGAAAGAGGACGACAAATGCTACCCTTGGAAAAGGCAAACAAGCAATGGAGATTTTGCAAAGAAATGGAAGAGAGAAATCTTCCGCACGGATAAACCGGCAAAATCTCCAATACCGAAAACGCAATAGGGGACGCATATGAAAACCGTTTTCGGTGAACTTAGCCTTGTCATGACAAGCACGACAAGCACCAAGACCACACCACGATAAGAGACAAATAAGAACCAATAAAGATGATTGCATGGATGCTAAGGTTTGTGCTCTCTACGACTAATACGATCACGATATTCGGTCGAGAGCCCCTCTTGATAGTACGGCTATCTATCCTATAATCCGGTCTCTCACTAAACATCATGAGACCGGTAAAATAGAAACCCTATCAAGATCATACCTTTGCCTTGCGCAAAAACCACTTGAGGTCGATGAAGACGACCTTCAACTCCTCAAGACGCACCACCTTTCTTCATTGTGCTTCGCTTGGTGAAGATTCACATGTTGCTCCCCCATACACCAAGATGGGAGAAGCACCTCTTCGACATATCTTCACTTGGACTTGAGTGTTGATCAACCCGCACTAAGCCTTGATCAACCCAAATCTTCTTCCCTTACCCTTGACTCCAACAAATGGAGATCAAGCAACACATATGGACACAACCTACAAGTAGCTCAATGCAAACATTAGTCCATAGATATTGTCATTAATTAGCAAAACCATGCATGGGGGCAATCATGCACTTTCACCTGGCCTATGGGTGGCCCCCCAGGTTGCCCTTTGGTCTCCTGGTGCCTTCCGTCAAATAAAAATTCCCCGTAAATTTTCGTCCAATTCCGAGAATATTTCCAAAAGTAAATTTTCTGAAATACAAAAACAGCAAAAATAGGAAACTGGCACTAGGCATCTTGTCAATAGGTTAGTCCGACAAAATGCATAAAAAGGATGTAATATGATAATAGAAACATTTGACAATATCACAAAACTAGCATGGATCAATCAAAAATTATAGATACGTTTGACACGTATCAGCATCCCCAAGCTTAACTCCTACTCGTCCTCGAGTAGGTAAGTGATAACAAAATAATTTTTGATGAGAAATGCAACCAACACAATCAAGATCAAGATAGTAATGTAAAGCATAGGATGTGAATAAAGTGATACAAAACAATTGTCTATAGTTGATAGCAAGAAAGCAATGAATAACCAAGTTGAATCATTAAAGCAAGACCTTTCTTAAATAGTACGTTAAAGACATGAAAGCAATGTAATCCACATATTTGATTAATTCTCAAAGGTAATATTTCCATGACAAAAGTGTTTGAGAAAAAAACAAAGAAGATGTAAGTATTAGCAAAAAGCTTCAACTTCCAACGGTAAAGTCAATATAAAGATTCATGCTTAATCTGACGATGCAATATGATCAATGATACCCAGGGTCAATGCTAGATGTTTGCTTTGGTGGAGATAGAAGGAAAAGGAAAACTGACTCAACATTAAAAGTAAAAGAAAGCCCCTTCGCAGAGGGAAGCAGGGATTGGTCATGTGCTAGATCTTTTTATTTTTAGAAAACAGAAGTAAAACAATTTTGAGAGATGTATGCTTTTGTCAACGATTTCACAACAGAGAAGCTATCTAGTCCCCCATAACAAGCAAGGCGTTTAGACTTGTGAGAGCAGATGGTTTTTAGAGGAACGAGTACGTTCCTCTTTCTTCTTGGTTTCACCACCGTCCAATGTTTTGAGTTGATTTCTTTGATTTTCATTGCGCGGAGGAGAATGGTGATTTATATTTATATTTTGCTTAAGCTGCTCTCGGGTTGATTTAAGTGAAGACGTAAACCATCGACACTGGGTGAAAGGAGGGAGATGACCTTGCTTGTCACAAGTTATATCTAGCTCTCTACTGCTTCCTGATGAGCTTAAAAACAGAGGCACAAAAAGGAGTATTTTGAATATTTTAAAGATAGCACATGACAAATTACTTGGAATGACAAGAAATACCATGCATAGGTAGATATGGTGGACTCAGCTGGCAAGATAGTTTGACTTTGGGATTTGGATGCACGAGTGAACTCTACACTCAGTACGAATTTTTGGGCTTAGCAAAAGGGATATTTGAAGCAAACATCTAACATTAACCGGTAACAGAGTAACATAAGACATTATTCAATCGTAACCATAAAAGCTCCACACCGTCTCCCTTGTTGACCAAACAATTCTTTTGATGGAAAGATTAGCTTTATGAATTAACAACTACGAGACACCACACAGTTTCAAGCTTTTAGCCGTATTTCTTTACTAATCAATTCCACTCAAATAACCAGCAATTTTAAGCATTCATCTTAATGTCTCAAAACAAATGAGAAGTATCAAGTATCCACACAATGATCTACAAGACTATGCAGGCTTTCATTTCATTCCAATATCACATGAATAGCATTTTATCACTTTGACAATTCAAGCAATTTATCAATAACAACTCTCCAACAAATATAAGTGAAGAACAAGAGTTTAACATCAACTACTAACAGCCCTAAACAAGATAAAACCTAAAAGCGAGAGCTTACTAGCAAAAAACAGTAGCTAAGAATACTCAACAAGATATAAGCGAAGCAAAAAAGTATTCAAATGAAAAAGCGGAGCGTGTCTCTCTCCCACACAAATAAAGCTAGGGTACAACAAGGATATGACCAGAAAACAACCAAACAAAACTGGAAGTAAAAAAGATGCCCCAAGCATAGCACATAATATGTAAAGTGATAAAAACTTAGTTCAAAGAAGACGACCTCATGATAGTCGATGAAGAAGAGGGGATGCCTTGGGCATCCCCAAGCTTTGACGCTTGATGGTTCTTGATATTAAGAGGGGGTGCCATGGGGACATCCCCAAGCTTGAGCTCTGATCCATCTTCATTTTCTTCATTATCCTCTCCTTTGGAAGTTAAAAACTCCCTTCACACAAAACTTCTCATAAACTGATTAGAGGGTTAGTGCTCATAAATTAAAATGCACATGTGTTCAACTCAAAACAAATTGCAAACAACTTTATTGGGCATTAGCTACTGTTCACTAAGCCTCAATGTGGCACTCCTCCCCAAGAGTATCACATTTTTTTTTTGAAAAAGAAGTGGATCTCCAAGAGTATCACATTTGACGATAGTAAAGAGACGAATACAAAATAAAAGCAGAATCTGTCAAAAACTGAACAGTCTGTAAAGATTGAATGTTTCGTGACACTTCTGTAGCTCAAATCAGAAAACTCAAAACTAACAAAAGATAGATAAAAGTATCAGGATTGCTGTCTAAAAATATCGAAAAAATATAAAATTCAGAGATTTTCTGGAATTTCGAACAGTGAAGGACAGAAATCTGTTTCTGGACAGCAAAACAATACCTCGCACTTTCAATGCATTAGAGGTTAAACTTTGCACAAAAAACCAAAAGAAAAAGATACAATGAAGTTGCTACAGAGGCAACAACTTCATGACTAAGGAAAACTGAAAGGAAAAAGATAATGGGTTGCCTCCCAAAAGCGCTTTTCTTTAACATCTTTTAGCTAAGCGCAATAATTTCAATGATGCCCTAATAAATGTAAGAGTTGATAAAAGAGTGCATCAAGAAACAAATACCAAACATATTTAAGCCTAACCCACTTCCTATGCATAGGAATCTTGTATGAAAATAATTCATTGGAGCATAAAGCTAGTAGCATAGGAAGACAAAGCAAGTGCAACTTCAAAACTTGGAACAAAAAGAGAGGTGTCTTAGTAACATGAGAACTCCAACAACCATATTTTCCTCTCTCATAATAATTTTCAGTAGCATTATTAAAAAATTCAGCTATCACATAAAACATGCTTTTTATTATCATAAATATCAATTGGAGGCATAGATAAAGGAGTATCATTAAATTCATCACAAATAACAGTAGGAAAAGCATTTGACAGTTTATTTTTGTCTTTCTTGAGCCATGGAAGTTGTTGCATATCATACAAAGTAAGAGTTAAAGAGTTACTTTCATTAGAAGGTAGCTCCTCCTTTTGTTTCTCACTCTCCTCCTCTTTTTCACCTAATGGGATCTTAGTTTCAGCAATTTCCTCCTCCATAGGTTCCTGCAAAGCATCGGTCTCTCCTTTTGGAGGAGAGACTTTCTTAACATATAGAGTAATATAATAACTATCATTCTAATTCTCAAAGAAATATTTTAGTATAGTAAAATTCTCAGTTTGATAACGAGCATTATCAATGTTCTCCAGCAAAGAAGCAATTTCATAGGCACCCTTAAAAGCAACAAATTCTTCAATCTGTTCAACATCAAAGAAATCAAAATTTTCCCTAGCATAAGAAGCTAAGGTTCATTTTCATTGTCCGGACATTGGAAGGGGAGATGTGGAGTGCGCCTCCCACAAGAACATTTTATATCATAGAGGAAACTTATATTTTCAGCATACAAGTTCACTTTTTTCAGAAATTCCCAAAGTTGTTTCCCTTTTTGCGACAAGCGGTGTTCCTTATAGTATTTTTTATGATCTTATGTGAAACCACAACAAGATCTAGTTTCAAAATCCCCGGCAACGGTGCCAGAAAAGAGCTTGCTAGCATGTTGAATGATGCATTGGGTGGTGCCCCAAGCGAAGGCATGGATGTAGCAAGTAGCAGTTTTCCCTCATTAACGAACCGAGGTTTATCGAACCAGTAGGACTTTGAAATCAACAACAAAGTGAATGTTGAAGATCTATGGCGCTTAATCTTCAACAAACGTGGACCTGCACACACTCAACCAAAATACTTTGCCCCCAACGGCGGAAAGGTTGTCAATCTTTCCTGTCTCGCATAAAACAAAGCGGTTAATTGTATAGTGAAATAGATGAAAATATGATAATGGACCAGTGGAGTAATGATGATGAAATGTGATGAATAAAGGTTGCAATTAATGTAAAAAGATGGACCGGGGGCCATGGGTTCACTAGTGGGGTCTCTCAAGTAAATAAAACACTCATATGATGGGTAAACAAATTACAGCTGGGCAATTGACAAGATTATAACACAAACTTAATCTAGCTATGATAAAGAGAACATGATAATATTTATATAGGCATCACGAGAATGAACAAAGACCGTTGAGTCCAACTGCATCTTTGTCTAAAAAGTCCACCATGGGATCGCTATCCAGCCTGTCACCCAACGGTATTAAGTTGCAAGCAACAGACAATTGCATTAAGTAAAGCGCATGAAGTAAGCAATACTAATATCAAAGGAGTCATTAACACCGCTGTTTTACCCTTAGTAAAAATAGCAGACCCTCGCCCTTAGACGTTTCTGTGACTCGTGCCCAGGATCAAAAGGGGCATGAACCCACTATCTAGCATAAATACTCCCTCTTGGAGATACACACAATCACTTGGCCAAAGTAACTACGCACATCGGAGAGCATGCAAGAACATAAATGTACATATAAGAATCATGCACAATCTGATCATAACTTCATAATCCATCGGATCCCAGCAAACACATCACATAGCATTACAATAGTCGATCTTGATCATGTTAGGCAGCTCACAAGATCATAAGACATGAAGCACAAGAGAGAGAGACTACCATCTAGCTACCGCCATGGACCCGTGGTCTAAGGTGGGACTACTCAAAAATCATCTCGGAGGAAGGCATGGCGATGAAGAGCCCTCCGGGATCAATCTCCCCTCCGGCAGGGTGCCGGGATCAACTTCAGAATCACCCCCGAACTAGGGTTTATGGTGATGGCGCGTTGGGGTGACTTGGTGGCATCAACGTTTTTAGGTTTAATGTGATTCTATAGACGTCGGAGGGGGCCGAGGGGGTGCCCACAGGGCAGGGGCGGGTCCCACCCACTGGCTTCCTAGGGCCGCGGTAGGGGGCCACCCTGGCCTGTGGGTGGACCCCAGGTCGCCCTTTGGTATCCTGGTGCCTTCCGTTGAATAAAAATTCCCCGTAAATTTTCGTCCAATTCCGAGAATATTTTCAAAAGTAAATTTTCTAAAATACAAAAACAGCAAAAACAGGAAACTGGCACTAGGCATCTTGTCAATAGGTTAGTTCGACAAAATGCATAAAAATGATGTAATATGATAATATAAACATGTGATAATATCACAAAACTAGCATGGATCAATCAAAAATTATAGATACGTTTGACACGTATCAAGCACCTAGTACCGGTACTTGTCAGGATTGCGGGTGCCAGAGGCAGTGGCAACGGACTCGGAGCCAGGCGCGTGGTTGAGTACAACCCCAGTGGATGGAGGAGCACTGGCAAGGCTAGCCTGCCCATAAAACAAAGCAAGAGAGGTGTAAGGAAAAGAGGTAAATCAACATCGGAGAAGATACTCTCGCCCTAGCTCTCCAAAAGGGCTCGGGGGGCTGGATCGAGGAAATAAAATTCTCAAGCAAAAAAGGGAAAAGGAAATATCATAAGAGGCTCCTAGGTCAATGTTCATTACAGGTGACAAAAAGGGGAACAAATTTTTTACACAAGCTCCGACAAACTACTACGACGTCTATCGACTACTGCGAGCTGGTAGATTTCTTGGCCTTCTCTGCGCACCTGGCGGCCTGCTTCTCCAGAGTATCGGCCAGCTTCTGCGCCAACTCGCGGGACCTCTCGGAAAAGTCGCTGAGGGGCAGCGCCTTGCCATCAGGCCCGCGAGGATGCCCCGACATGGCCTTGTCAAAGTCACCCTCGAAGTCGTGCCCCAGCAGCATTAGAAGGGTGGTCTGCGAGCCACGTACCGTATGCTCGCAACGGAAGTCGGCAATGGTGGAAGTATCCGGGCCAAACAGCTCCGCCAGTTCATCAAAGGAGGAGGGAGGATGCGCCTTGGGAAACACGCTGCCGCGCAAGCACGTAAGCGCATCTTTTTCCTTCGATAGGAGATCTCCTGTCTGGCCACCGACACCCTCCAGGGCAACTAGAGCACCCTCCAAGTCTTCGGGATGAGCTTGGCTGCTACAGCCCGTAGGAGTGCCCAAATACCCTGGATGGAAAGGGAGATGAAAGACTCAATGAAAGAAAAATACAACATCGTTACAAAGGGAGAGGGATGCAACGTTGGCAAACCTGACAAGGACTTGGTCACAGCTCCAAGTCGATGGGCGGTCGCCTTCTCGCGTTCCTCAGCCTCTTCCCTCGCGGCTCGCGCGGCCTCATCAGCACGCGCACGGGAATCAGCCTCGGCAGAGTCGAGTTTCCCCTTTAGTTCTGCAGACTGCAGAGTGGCGTCATCCCTCTCGTGCTGAGCCTGCGCCAGTGACTCGGTAGGAAATACACAGTAAGGACCAATACAGCAGAAGAACATGAGTAAAGGAAAAGGAGGTAGTTTACCTTGTAGTTCAGCAGATTGTTGGCTAAGCCGAGCGACCTCCGCTTCCATGGCGGCGTAGCGACGACCAATGTCCAGTAGCTCGCGCGTAACTGGCTGTGATAGCACAAGGAGATAGTCAGAAGCCTGAACTTGAGTCCATACCCGACTGTGCCTAGTCGCATATGGACTCGGGGGCTACTCCCATCGGGAGAGCTGACGCGCACCCGAGCAAACAGAAACAAAGGACAAAAAGGAAAGACGTGGCTTGAGTCTATACCCGACTGATCCTAGTCGGATATAGACACAGGGGCTACTCCCATCGGGAGCACTAACGCGCGCTCGGTATTGGAGAGGAAAATAAACAACTTATGTGTTTTGCTAAAGCTAGCGGAGGAGTGCTGACGATGGTGACAAGATTGTCGCCAGGGGCAGTCGTTGCAGTAGTTCCCAGCACAACGCCGCGGTTGGGCAATTGCGGCGGAGCCATTGTCCTCTTCAAGCTGGGGTCCACGCTCTTGCACTCCTCTTCAGGCTTGGTCGCGTCCGATGGAGGAAGTTTCCCACTTGAGGAGCCCCTGGCAGAGACACACGAGTTACTTCAACATTCACCCTCATGGTTGCAGAAAAATAAACAACAAAGAAAAAGAGCAGACTCACGAGCTCAGTTCAGTCAGGAGGACGTCTGGATCAAAGAAGTCGGAAGATACACGGGCCCTCTTTGACGGAGGAACCGCGGGATCTTGCGTCGGCACAGTCTCGTCGCCGGCATGAACAGGAGGCGACGATGAGCCGGAGTCATCGGCTCCAGCACTTTGCTTCGATTTTCTAGACAATTTCGAGTTGGCATCGTGGAGTCGCTTACGGCGGTCCTCTAGTGTAGCATCATCGCTCTCCATACCTTCTGCCTCATCGGGTGACATAGCGGGGGAGACCGAGATGTCCTATTCATCAGGATCCACCCGCGGGTCTAGGATTGCAGAGGTTCCCTTACCCTCGGGCAGTGGTGGCAGACTAACGAAGGTGGAGAATCCCTTCAAACAACAACAATCCATCATTCGAGAAGAGGCGGCAAAGAACAAAGATTGGAAACAAGCAGCAAAACAATGAGATTACCTCAGGCGCAGGATGCTCCACACTGGGGGTAACGGGAGGATCAAAGACGTGTGGCTCACCAACCTTTAGCATGGTCAGAGCACACACGCGGGCTTCGACCTCGCCCGTCGACAACTCCTCTGCATACGCGCATGTCGCATCCACGACACCTGCGTACTCATACAGCGGGTGCTCTCGAGCCTGGATAGGGTGCACGCGCCTTTCAACAAACGTGGCAATCAGGTGCACTCCGTTCACTCCTTGCCAGCAGTCTTAAGCAGCGCGGACACACAAGACACCAGAGGAGTTGCTTCATTGGCCTCTCGGGTGTTGGGTCGGTGTGACCATGAGTTCTTCTTCTTGACACTGACGCCGGCTCGGAACGACGGCACTCCATACAGCTGCCCTGGGTTGCACGTGTCGGAGACATAGAACCACTTCTTCCTCCAGTTTTGCGCAGACTCGAGGTTCTTCAAGTCGAAGTAGTTGATGTCTCCGCAGGTCTGGATCCTGAAGTCGCCGACGGGGTACACACCGCGAGCGCCAGCGTTGCGCTTCACATTGAAAATGCGCTGCCACAAGCCCCAGTGCGGGTGTATCCCCAGGAAACACTCGCACATGACGATGAAGTCATGGAGTTGCACGCCATAGGCGTACATCAAACCACGGAAAAATTCGTGAACAGGGAATGTGAATCCCCTGTTCACGAAATTAACAAAGCAGACGCGTTTGCCCTCTTTGGGACGGGGAGTTACCTTGTCGCCAGGCGCCCACGTCTTCATTGTCTCCAGCGACGGCAAATGCCCGTCGCGGCATAGCACCTCCCAGCTGCCGCTCGGTCACGGAGGACCGCTGCTAGTCGACATGGATCTTCTTCAGATCGCCCGCGGCAGTGCAGTCAGCGGTGGCGGCGACGATCCCCGATGCCTTCTTCCTCCCACTGGTCTTCTCCATCATGGTGAAGTGGGGAGAGGGAACGAGTTCTTTCTTTCTCTTGGTTGGAAGGATGGTTGCTGGGCACAAGGAGGAAGACGAGCTCGGACGGTGAGAATGGGTATTTTCCCCCTCCCTCGCCGGTACATCGTTATTTATCTCGTAGGTCAGGTGAATCCTAGCCCTTGATTAGGCATCGTGCGGAACGGCGAGGATCTAACCCTACACGTGGCGAACGTGAAGGGCAACCGTCATGGGCTGCGTCGCCCACTACGCACGGGAAACGAGGAGGCCATCATCATAGCGCCGCGTAAACTTCGCGACACGTGGTCAAACTGACGCAGTGACCTGTCCTGTCATTTCTGGCAGGACGAGAGGCAGAGCGCATTGGTTGCGACAAGCACGCCTATGACGTCGTCAATGATGTAACCAAAGTGTGCTTCCATTCAATTCCTTCACAGCTTGTCTGACCTGATATAGTATCGGGTCCTTACGGCGTTCGACTGATGTCGTAAACTCCATATTACTCCCATCGGGAGCAAAAAATTCTGAAATAATTCACAAGGCCAACGGGTTGAGATTATCCGCAATTACAAGTAATTCAGCATAATCTCGGGGGCTACTCCCATCGGGAGCGCTGTCACGCACCCGATATACGAAAGACTAACAAGTACTCGAAAGGTTATCGACTCCAGTCTAACCCGAGTAGATAAACAAATTACCCGAGATGAATCAGATGCAATTGACCCTCGGATGCTGCACTTTACTATGCAAAAGTAAGACCCACCGATCTGTCGTGTAGGACCGGGGCCGACAGCAACAGCTGAGGTACCTGACAAATAGGCCACGCCAACAGACGTGATGAAAATCCCGACGGACACGTTGGGTACCCTTGAAAACTCAGTTTGACTCTATGAGACCTCAAATATGGCCTGAGTCGGATGGTCTAGATTGCGGACTCAAGCCCGGGGACTCGAATCTGACGTAGGCTGGTAAGGTTCGTACCCAAGAGCACCTAACTGGTCCCGATACTGTCGAGTGAACCAGGCCTGCCATGCTGAGCATCCTGCGCAGAAACGCCATGCGAAACGGGTACGAAACACATTTCCTAAAATTATGAGCTGCATTTGAACACCCGACTAAGGGTTGAGTACCTGCCAGACTCCCTGAAGTCTACCAGTTCCTCGGGGCTACTGATGTAGGTGTACCCTTCGGGAGTACCACGATTGAGATGTCTGGTGTTCAAATAAGCTGCGGCCCATGGGACAAGCCCAAAGAGAAGGCCTATACCAAAGGAAACAGCCCAAGAAACAAGGAGCTTTACGTCGGTTGTAGTATTCCTAAATTGTAACCCTAGTCGGTAGAGGATTCCCGGGACCTAGCCCCACTACATAAGGGCTGGGAGGGCCGCCGATCTAGGACACGCTCATACTCACCGCCAGAAACCCTAGCGAGATCGCATCTACCGATCTCGCCATTGTAACCCTTGTAAACATCTTCGATCAATACCAGACAAGCAGGACGTAGGGCTTTTACCTTCGGGGGCCTGAACCTGGGTAAATCTTGCTTGTCAGCCGATGGATCTACCAGCACCACCATCTTCTTCCTCTCTTCATGAAACCCAAGGATGAGCTCCGAGGGATTTGGCGTGGTAACCCCACGTCAGCGCGGAAGTGGACGCCGTGCAGACGTACTCGTCGGCGGGGTACCGGGAGCTTGGGCAGAAGATGCCTACGCATGCTCGGGTACGAGGAACTACGGGAGGAGGTCCAGGGGCCGGAGGCGGGCCACCCGAGGCAAGGCTTGAGGGCGGCACAGAGGAGTCCGAGGGCGTGGCCGGTGATGAAGCCGGTGATCCAGCCGACGCGGCTTGTGACGGAGCCGACGCTGGAGGCGGCGTGGCCAGGGCCGCGTCATGCGACGGGGCCGCAACGGGCGCGTCGAGGGTGAAAACTACGCGGCGCTACGAGGGCCCAACCGCGGTCGGAGAGGAGGTCGCCACGTCTTCCTGTGTAGCAAAAGGGCAACAGTGCTCATCCAAGTAGACGTGTCGGGAGGTGATTACACAGTGAGACACGGGATCATAGCAGCGGTAGCCTTTGGTGTTAGTGGGGTAACCGAGAAAAACACACGGGATGGATCGGGGAGCATGTTTGTGAGGAGTGGTGGCGACAATACTAGGGTAACAACGACAACCGAAGATGTGAAGGCTGTCATAGGATGGAGGAGACCCGAAAAGGAGGTGATGAGGAGCATAGTTCCATCGGGTACGACAAGCACGAAGGTTAATGAGAAGGGTGGCGGTGCAAGAGCATCAGGCCAGAACTGAGGGGGTATGTGGGCATGAAACAGGAGGGTGCGGGTGCAATCGTTGAGGGTGCGAAGGACTCGTTCAGCCCGACCGTTTTGCTGTGAAGTATATGGACACGTAAGACGAAAGACGGTGCCATGAGTGGTGAGAAGAGTGCAGATGGTGAGGTTGTCGAATTCTTTCCCGTTATCTGCTTGAAGAGCGTGTATGGGGTGGCCAAATTGTGTAGCAACGTAAGAGTAAAAGGCGACAAGAGTAGCCAGAACATCTGATTTCTTGTGTAAGGGAAACGTCCACACAAAGTGGGAGTAATCATCCAATATGACAAGATAATAGACAAATCCAGAATTACTGGGAATAGGCGAGGTCCATATATCACTATGAATTAACTCAACAGGATAAGAAACTGTGGATGCAACACTAAAGGGGAGTCGAACATGTTTGCCCAGACAGCAGGCTTCACAAGTGTGAGCTTCCGTTTTATTACATGAAAATGAGAAACCCCTAATTATTTGACGCAGAGTGGTGGAGCTAGGATGCCCGAGGCGAGCATGCCAAAGATCGACGCCGACGGAGAGAGCCCGAGGTCCAGCGGTGGCCGGCGACGGCTGGACGGGGTACAGATCGCCGAGACTATCACATTGGTGGAGGACCATCCGGGTGCGAGCGTCCTTAACAGAAAAACCAAACGCATCAAATTCGACAGTTATAGAATTATCACGGGAAAGATTATGAACAGATACTAAATTGTGAATGCGAGACAATTGTTTAGAGTTAGAAGGAAAATAAGTGGAACCGATGTGAGAAATAGGAAGGCCGGCGCCATTACCGACAACGATGCGAGAGGAAGTGGAAGTGGGGGAAATAGAGGATAGGTTACCCGGGTGAGCGGCCATGTGGGCGGAGGCGCCGGTGCCCATGAACCAGTCACCACCGCCGGTGTAGGAACCGGGAGGCGGCGTCTGCTGCAGCGCGGTGTAGAGCGACGGATCGTAGGTAGGCAGCGCGGCTGGCTGATAGGCCGGGGCAGCCGGCTGGTAGGCCGAAGCGGCCGACTGGTAGGCCGGCTGGTAGGCTGGGGCACCATGCTGCAGCACGGCAAAGTGAGCCTGATGAGCCTGTGGGCGCGGTCCAAGGATGCCGGGGGCGGGCGCGCGAGGCACCGGCATGGTGTAGGCACGCACCATGCCCTCCAGGGGTTGTGGCCGCCAATCCAGGGCGGCGTAGGCTGCTGGTAGCCGACGTGTGGCGGGGCACTGGTATTGTCGCGCGGCTGGCCACCTCTATTATTGCAGCCCTGCTGCTGCGGTGGAGGCGCAGGGGCGGGTGCCGGGGGCACTGGGGCCGCGGCTGGAACGGCGGAGGGGGCGGCGCACCGTGAGGGGGGTTGACGCTGTTGCCGCTGGCCCACAGCGTGGTGTGGGCGGCCCGGGTCCTCATGTTCTTCAGGCGCCGTTCCTCAAGGCGGAGGTAGTCGACCGCCCGCTCGAAGGTGGGGGTTGGCCATGAGGGTGAGGTTGGAGGAGGCGTTGCCGAGGTCCTCGCCGGGACCGGCGGTGAGGGTGGAGAGAAGAAGCTCATCCCCATTCTTGAACCCGATGTCGTTGAGCTCATCGGCGAGGGTCTTGAGGCGCAGGCAGTAGGCGTCGAGGAAGAGGTCGTTCTGGTGGTAGCCGAAGAACTCCTGATGCAAGAAGACGATCCGCTGGAGTTTGTTGTTGGTGAAGAGGCCGGTGATCTTGGTCCACACAGTGTAGGCGTTGTCACCGTCACGGACGACGGTATGTAAAATGTCCGGGGAGACGGTGAGGAAGAGCCAGCGGATGATGGTGGCATCGATCGCCATCCAATCGGCGTCGCGACGCAGGGCGAGGAGGTCCGCGGAGCTATCGACGTGGTCGGAGAGGTGGTACTTGTGGAAGAGGAGCTTGAAGTAGGTCTTCCACGCGTAGAAGTTAGCGGAGGCGTGAGAAAGCTTTATGGTGTGGGGGCCGGGTGTAGAGGTGGAGGACGACAGCCGGCAGGAGAAGAGGAGGCGGCAGCCGGCTAGAGTTGGGGAGGGCCGGCGGCCGGCTAGGGTTAGAGGGACCGAAGGAAGGCTGATACCATGTTGAAGAATAGGATGTAACTCTCGATGTATTGATCGGATGCATATGCACATATATATAGGTACTAGGGTAGCCACGTCCTCTACTATACAAGGAAGGAGGAGGGCTAAACACACACGTAATAGCTATACAACACGTATACTCAATACATAGTTACCGCTTCCAACTCCTTTATTTTGTGCTACGTCATAAAAAAACTTTATAAAAAAAGAGTAGCAACATATTTTGAAACTTCTCTCAAAGTGATGTTACTTTGAGAGAGCTGTTTTCGCTCCCGATCTCACATGCTACCGATAGACTAAAAAGATTAAGCATTTCCAACAATTCTGAAAACAATTCTCAACAAACCAATAAAAGTTTTCAACATACATGCACAATTTCACGACAGAATGACATTTTTGGTACTCTATGCGAAAAAAAATCATTGACCACTGATTTTGTTTTCTCCGCACAAAGCACTACAAATGTCATTTCAGTCCGAAACTTTTGCAAATATGTTGAAAAACTTCTATATATCTGTCTCCAATTGTTTTCAGTTTTTTTGTAGATGATTGACTATTTTTCTAATATTTTCTAATCTACCAGGACCATTCTATTATAGCCCAGTCACAGGTCACCAAGTAATGTCAAGATCTTCTCCGCGAGCCCACATATCCGCCCAACAATGTGATGCAACCTGGTACTTGGACCAATTGCACATCACCACTCCTAAGATAGTAGAAACAATTCACCCCTTCAGGTGGTAAGTTAACGTGCTTCCACGCAGTTGGACGCTATCGATACGGCGCACAACACCGCGACATTCATTATTAATCCGACATAACAGCAACCAAAATTTATAACCCCTCGCGACTCTCCCAAGGGCGCCGCCAGGGGAGCCAAACCTAGTGCCTCCAAGCTCGCAATATCTATCCCGGATACTACGTCTTCAGCAATGGTGATTTGTTCTCTCAGCTCCCAACGACGTCGATAAAGTGGTTCGGTTATTTGTCCCTGGAATATCAGTAGTGGTGCTCTTGCCGATGTTGCTTGATTAATTTAATTGCTGTGTGCGTGCACAAAGCCTTGGCATTGCGGCTCAAAATTAAAAAGGGAGAACCTTCGGTGGTATTCACACGTCTGTGGTTTGGTGGTGTTGGCGTTGTTCTACGGCTGCCTTCAGAAAAGTACAAGATTGTGTCATGGATGAAGAAAGAGCTTGAAGATCTCTTAGATTTGCTAGACTCTTTTAGTTTTGTTTTTGTAATCGATGTAATCATGTACTCTTTGCTGGTTTAATATACGTGGAAAATTCAAAAAAAAATCTCGCGTCCGGTATCTTCCCTGTCGCCGCTGCTGCCGGCTTTGGCCGCGGTGGCGGCTGGCCCGACGACGAAGGAGCCTCGGCGGGTGGATCGTGGCAACGTTTCCATGGGGTTGCTAGGGTGCCGTAAATGGAGGATTCCGAGTGCGATGGACGGGGCGGCGTCCACGGTCATGCGGCGGCAGCAACCTTCTACTCCTCCAGTCACTGTCACGTGCGGGGTTGATCGGTGTGTGGAGGCAGCAGGCTGTGGATTTGGGCGCCCGTCCAGATTCGTCGTCGATGCGGCTTGCGGCCTTTCGGCGGCGCGGTTGGGGCTAACACGGAGCTGATATGCGTGTCGTGGTGGTGATCCATCCGGTTACGAGTTGGGGAGGCGATGCTGCCGGTGAAAACTGAGCTCTGACTTCGGTGATGGCGGATGATGGCGGCGTATTTGCGTCGTTACCTTGGTGAAGTCATCGTCGCTGTAGTCATCGTCTCCGCTCTCGGGCTGCTTCGAGGGAAACCCCTAGATCTGGGACTCCTAGATCGGATGATGGCGATGATGTGTAATTTTCCCTCCTGGGGCATCATTTGTGGAGCAGATGCTGGCTGGAGGGTTCTGAGGTGGAGCGGTGTGTTTTCTTCCGCGTCAAAGATGGTAGGTATCAACGGCATGGCGTCGCATGGTCTCAACAGCGGACGTGTGTTGATTGACGCGTGCAGGGTGGTGGAACTATTGGGCATCGTGGCGGAGTCGACGACAGGTCTGGCAAGGATAATGTTGATCTCTACTCTGAAGATGAAGAAGTGGTTAGATGGTGGTGGCGGCTTCTGAAGCGTGTGCAAGCGGTGCGCGCTTAGAGTCTGTTGGACCGGATGTGTGCTCCCGGTATGCCATACGGGCGGCTCGGTGATGTCCTTGGATCTAGCTAGTGGGGCTTTATATGTCGCTATGATTCTCCATTATCGAGTGTTTAGGTGTGGCATAGTGGCTTCGGGTTGTTTGATGTATGTCTTTGTGAGACCTTTGTTGAATAATCTAATAAAGAAGGTTGTGTGCATCGTTTCGATGCAGAGGCTGGGGTTAAACCTCCATTTTGAAAAAAAATCGTTATTAATCCTAGGTGAATACTTTCCTAGTATGTTGGAATCTTGCCAATTCATCTTACCAATGTTCCATCACCCACTAACATAGATAGATAGCAATTCACATCATTTTAAAATAGCAATTTACTTCTATGCAGGTAGTAGCATTGTATAAATAGACCGTAAATACTTTGATAAAAATAAATCAAAACGGATATGAGAAAGCTTGAACTTTGCCTTGAGACTAACATGTAGTGAAGTCGAAAGCTTTCGACGACTCGTGACCTTCTCGTTCTGAAAATTAGCATCATTGTCTTATTCTCAAGTAAGACAATGTTTAAAGATCCAAGTTCAAGCTATTATACATAAGATGAGATGTTTTTAATTTTGTAAATTCCCCATGTTTGAAATTGTATTTATTGGTGTTTTCTTTATTGATTTATTAACCATTTAATAATAATGGTTTGGAATTTATTTTAAATAAAGAAGTAATCCAAAATATCTTGAAATTTGGAACCTGTTATTTTTATTTCTTTTCAAATAAAAATAATTTTTATCTGAACTCTGAATTCGTAATTCATTTTTTTTAGGATACTTGAAATTTTATTTCAAGATTCGATCCTCCAAAAATCAAACAAAAATATTTTTTGAAATCTTAATTTTATTTTGGGTGGATTTCATATTTTATTTATTTTTAAAAGTTTTTCTTGACTTTGGAAAAAAATTCGTTTTGTTTTATTTGGGAATTTACTTAAAATTTGAATTCAAATTTTTCCAAAGGGTTATGCTCAACCCATTCGGTTTAACCCAAAACCAGGTTTGGGTCGGACCAGACCCAAACCCTGGTCCACTCCCTCTCACACACACGTTGGATCCCCCTTCTCTCCTCCTCTCTCTCACGACACATGGTCGCCGTCACCCCTCTGCTCCGGTCAACTCCGGCTATCTTTCCCCCACCATTGGTCTCAATCGACTCTCCTCGATGCGCGCTACCTTGATGTCCCAATCGAGAGTTAATTTCATAGTTGGTACATCAACTTGTTGGCGCATAACACAACTATCCTTGTAGTTGAGAAATGGTTCAATACGGTCCCTGGACATGAAAATATGTAACATATACGGTCGCGTATATGTCCTGCATACGCTGGGGCACCGAGGTGCTGCCATGTACCCACTCCATGCGTCCTGGCGGGAATTTGCTAAAGAACCCCTGGATTATTTCTTAATCAAGCCGCGCTCCAGGCATGCAACTCGGACGGTCAAGTCACACATTGGCGTCTTCATGCATGCACATGCACGGTCAACACGTGCACTTGCAGGCCATATTAATCCATGCATATGTGGCCTGCCACTGTATAAACACCAATAAGTGTTCATGCATGTCACATCTTCACTACATGCACCAATTATGCTCGCGGACACACGGTGTGTTCGGTCTAACCGGAATCAAACACGTACGTATATGCACGACTCGGTCACGCTGACGCAAAGCTCGCGGCGGTGCACGGGCTCGACCGGAACGGGCGCACTAGTAGAAAATGGCCCATTGGTCCCGGTTTCAAATGTCCTTTGGTCTCGGTTTTCTAATCGAGACTAAAGGGTCGGGACAAAGGGGGGGCTTTCGTCCCGGTACCTTAAGAACCGGGACCAATGGGCCTCCAAATGGGCGCGGGGTGGGGGCTCCCGGCCAGAACCCTTTGGTCCCGGTTGGTATTACCAACCAGGACCAAAGAGGTTTCAGCGTTTTGTTCTTTTTTATTTTTTTGGGGGGTTCGATTTTTTTCCAGTAAATTATTTTTGTGTCGATTGCGTCAGTGGTACTACCATTCACATTTGATTCATATATACATACATAAGTCCACACGTCGAGATCACGTTCAAGTTTATACTACACCGACATAACGTTTCTCACCCGTCGAGATCACGTCAATTACATTGGAAGCAAAACATAATTGCTATTGTGATAAAATTCTCCATTTCTCTTCAGGACCTCGGAGTTCAAAAATTCCGCCATTTCCTCTTGAATTGCTTTTAGGCGCTTCGATGGTATGAGCTTGTCCCGCATTAACTCCATCTAGATCAATATGAATGTATGAGTTGTTTATAACTATATATATATATATATATATATATATATATATATATATATATATATATGAAATCATAATAAAATAATTTATGGATGGTAGTTAACACAATATGGTAATAAAAAATTGCGAAGAGTGTATACATACATCATGTGTTCTTTGTTCTCTATTCCGCTCACTGACAAAAGAGCGTATGTATTCGAAAACGTAGTATGCACATAAATGTGTCCCTGGTTCCTGCCTCAGACACCACTTTACAAAAAATAGAATTTAATCAAATAATAATCAAGCTTGATAATTGTATTGAAACTAGAATTAAAGAGTTGCGTGGACCTATATATATAGTACTACTTACCTTGGTGGTATAAAAATACAGCTCCGGTTTCCACTCCCCTCGAACATTCGCGATGAACCATTCCAAACATTGCCCGCCAAAAGAAAAATGATTAAAGGAGTTATTGATTAGTTGATATCAGAAAATGAATGAAAGAGGTCGATATAGAGCGATAATGATTGAAATTATCTCTGTAGCATATCTTGAATGCTTTGGTAGTCTTCCATTGGTTTCCTTAACGAGTCCATGACTTGAATGACTCCTTGGTCAAATCTAATGATTAGCAGAATCCAGTGGAAACTGCGCATGTTTATATGTCCATGACTCATCGGTTACACTAAAGATGTACAAAGCAAAATAGAATGTGTAGAAGGTACAGTAACACTCACTTGAAGACGTAAGGAAAAAGTATTTCTGCGCAGGTATTTTGTTTCACTAACCGCCGGAGCAAGTTATCCTCTGTATCCTTCCAATGGTATTTTATGGAAAATTCATTAATATAATATGGGTCAATGAACCCAGTGTCATAGATGCGACGTTACCTGAATTCGACAATCTTCAATCTACAGTACAAAAGAATATAGTGAGATAATTACAGGCAATGAACGTGCAGAGCTGGAGACTTAATTAAATTGCAGAAATAAATCACTTACAAACAATAGCAACTGACGAGGGCTTTGTCGAGGGCGTCTTGATTGAATAACTGAAAATTTTCAGAAAACGGAATATACATCGAGTCATCCGTGAAGTAATGCTCTTTCTTATATTTCACCCAGAAGACATCATGCCCGGCCGCTGCAGCTTTCTCGTACCAGTGATGCAATCGACGCAATTGTGTTGTTAGAGAATTGACCTCCTCAGGTCTGACCAGGGACTTCCCGAGGAAATATGTCCATGCATACTGATACTTCTGGGGGCCGCCTATGGTGCCAGTGTCGTGGTGAACTTTCTTATCGGATATCACCTTCAGCGGGGGGATCGACTGTTTTGCCTGTTCTCCGAGCTGGGCCACTTGTTTCCCGCATTTTGCCGCCTTGAACCGCTCCTTCTTTAGGCGATCTGCTGCCTCCTTCTCCTCTTGCATCCGCTACCTCTTTAGGTGATAGGCAGCCTCCTTCTCCTCCTGCTTTTGACTAATTGTCTTCTCCAAAACACGATCATAGTCATCTCGCAATTTAGGCGGCTCTGGCCGGGGACCCGTTAGATTTTTTATAAATTTCTCAACTTTTTCTGCTGGTATTATCTCTTTAGGCGGGGGCCGTTTCGGAGCTAATTGTCGGGCCACATCGGCACGCACCAACTCCTCGAGTTCCTCTGGAGTTTTGTCGTACGATCTCTTTGGAAGAGGCTTTAGCAACTCGCGTTCCGCTCGAGTTAACTTATCTGCACGCGTCGATGTGAAGGATAGTTTCCGCTTTGACGAGAAGGTCTTAACAAGGGGCGGAATCGACGGACGGGACGTCGCGGGCGATGGACTCACGACGGATGGGGCATCGAGGGATGGATCTTGATGTGGGGAGGATGGATCTTGGGGGGATGGATCTTTAGGTGGGGGGATGGATCTTTAGGTGGGGGGATGGATCTTGAGGTGGGAGGGATGGATCTTGAGGTGGGGGGATGGATCTTGAGGTGGGGGAGATGGATCTTCAGGTGGGGGTCTGCTACTCGGAGGAGTCAAGTTTGGAAACACGATGTTTTTCTTGTTCCAGAGAGCGATACCCTTCTCGACTTCTCCCAGTGTCTTCTCGCTGTCACCTCCAGGAATGTCAAGTTCCATATTAGCATATAACGGCACAACTTCATCCACCCCGACATGAGCATAGCCAGGTGGAATCCCTCCGAGATGGTAGCTTGCTCCAGCTTGATTAGGTAAACCATAGCCGACCGCACCTTGAAAGACATGTTCTTCATTGACATATGTAGCTCACAGTCTATCTTCTCTGTGATATCATCCACGGGGTAGTGAGCCGCCGGCGGTTCGAATTCAGAATTTTCTACATGCGTGGAACCCACGCTGCTTTTCCGCTGATCAGATGGGGCGACTTCGACATGACCTTCTAGCGGCAGCTGAGATGCCTTTTGTTTACTAATTGAGTCTAGTTGCTCCTGCTGCTGCTGCACCTTGCGTTCCAATGCTGATAACCGGTCAGACTCCTGCTTCTTTTTTCTCTGACGGCTTCTATAAGTATGAGCGTCTTCCGGAAAACCTTGCTTCAAAGTGACACCGGCTCCATAGCCTCGTAATCGTCCAACGTGTTTAGGATTCCCGAGTGCTAGTGACAGCTCGTCATTCTCTCTATCGACCACATACACTCCCCTTCGAACTTTATCTATTGCGTCCACAAGTTGTTTGGTTATATACTCAATTTTTTCCTTCCATTTTTCCTGAGCAACAATCAACCCTGTCTGTGGGTCCAACCCTGTGCCATGCGCGAACAACCAAAACTTGGACCTCTCGGGCCAGTCCGCTGTCTGTGGAATGATCCCGTTATCAAGCAGTCTTGCTTCAAAGGCTTCCCATTTAGGCACGGCAGCCTTGTAGCCACCTGCCCCCAAATGGTGGTGATATTCCTTCTTCGTAGCATTTAACTTATTTTTTTCCGATCGGGCCAGAGCGGCCTCCGATTTTCTTTGCTTCACAAATGTGGGCCACTGCTGTTGTATCTTCACTAGTGGTCCAGTGAAATCTGGATCTTTCTCCTCCGCCTTTAGATAAGTTTTCCATAAGTTTTTCTTCTAGGTCCGGAATTGTTCGGCCATCTTACTAAGAGTCCACTCCTTGAATTTTGTCTTCAAGTGCTCGGGTAGATCTGACGGTAGGTTGACCTTTGTCAAGAGCGTGTCCCAACACAAAAATTTTAGTTTCTCGTCGACATAAGTAGTTGGCTTGTTTTCGGCCTTCGGCTGAATCCATTCTTCAAGGTTGATCGGGACAATGTCCCTAACAATAACCCCGCATTGATTTATATATTTGCGGCGGCAATCTAAGGGTTCCAAAGGTTCACCACTAGCACTAACTTGGTCGATCACTATCCTACGACCCTCCTTCAACGGCTTCGTCGGGCCTCGTTTCGGCACTGCTGTAGATGTGGACGATTTGCTCGATCCGAAGGGCTAAAAGAAAAAATGGTTCGTTAATAACAGCAATACAACTCAAATAATACATCTAGTGTGATCGATGTACAGAGGCTTAATATACCTCGCCGGAGTTTGTTAAGGGCACTTCCCCCTCTCTACAATTTTCTTCTTCCTCAACCCCCTCACCGGAATCGTTCAGAAATTGGGAGCCGTAATCTTTTGTAGTTACGGCATCTTCTTCACCGACAGGCGCGGCCGCACATCATGCTATAATTTGGAGCATTTGCATTTCGCACTCCTCGTCTCTGTCGACGACGTCCGGAAAATTTGGATCCATCTAGATACATCCGTGAATAAACAATCAACACATGTCGAGGGCTTAGATACAACAAATATAGAGAGAATATAACGCTATCCGACATGATTTTTATCCGTGAAAATTGCATCGGTATCAGGAAGGTTTGATCCTCAGGTATAAATAAGAATCTAAATTTGTGTCCGTCGTCGAAAAAATAACTAAAACTACTTCTATTGGATTTTACTTCTATTTGCTCTAACAAATTTACCTAACACTATACATGCATTTAAATTTACCTAACACTAATTTAAATTTACTATACAAATAACTAAAATTCCTATGCCGGGCATATATAGTACTATACAATTTACTATACAAATAACTAAAATTCCTATGCCGGGCATCTACAAAATTTCTATGCACAGATAGTACTATACGCTCCATGTAGTTTCTCCCTGTCCTATGAGCAAATCTCTAACTAAAGTCTTCTACCCCTCCGGACTAAGGAAAGCAGTAGGCCAATTTCCTGCCCTTTTTTGATCTTGGCAGATTTCACAAAAAATTGTAATAGATAAAGCATTCCAATGTGCCTTTGGTGTCTTCTCTTGATCCATCTAAATACATAGACATGGCATTGAACTAAAAACACTTCAATAATGTCATTCACATTCACAGATTTCAGCAAATTAAATAACACAACACTTCAATTTATCTATGCACAATATGAACTCATGACAACAATAATCTGTCCATCTATGCACAAATAACACAATAATCTGTCCATGTTCATCACTAATGACAACAAAATAAACAGAGACGGTGGTTGCCTCACCCTTGCTGCTGGAGGAGGTTGGTGCAGCAGGGCGATGGTGAAGAGTGGCTGCCGAGGACGGCGGCGGTGTGGCGAGGCAGAGAAGCTCCCAGGGACGGCGGCGGACGTGGTTGCCTCACCTTGCTGCCGCACGTCCTGCAGAGGGGAGGGCGGCGGCCGGGAGGCGAGGCGGCGCACGGCGGCGGTGGAGCAGAGGGCGGCGGGAGCACGGCGGGAGGCCGAGGGCGCGACGGCTGGGAGGCCACGAGGGCGGTGGCCGGGAGGCGAGGCGGTGCACGGCGGCAGTGGAGCAGAGGGCGGCGGGAGCACGGCGGCGGCGGAGCAGCCTAGCGGCAGGGGAGAGGGCGCGCGGCGGCGGAGCAGCCTGGCGGTAGGGGAGAGGGCGCGCGGCGTCGGGGAAGCAAACAGATCGAATGAGGAGATGAAGGAGGCCGGAACCACCCAAATCCCCGCGGAAGGACCTTTGGTCCCGGTTCCAGCCACGAACCGGGACCAAAGACCCTTGGTCGCGGTTGGTACACCAACCGGGACCAAAGGTCTGTCCGGGCCGCGAAATATTGCGCGCGAAGCCCAGCGGGCCTTTGGTCCCGGTTGGTGTTAAGAACCGGGACCAATGGTCTTTTTTTTCTTGTTTCTTATTTCTAGTTTCTTTTTCTGTTTTCTTTTTTGTTTCTTTTATATACTTTGATTTACATGTTTTTGGAATTGTTTTTTCTTGTTTATTTTAAAATGTTCCAATGTTTAAAAAATGTTCCAATATTTGAAATTCATTATCTTTTTATTATTTATTTTTCTAGTTTCTTTTTATTATTTAAAAATTCATATATTTTTATAGTTTCATTTAATTATTTGAAAATCATATCTTTTAAAATGTTCCAATATCTATTGATTTAATTATCTAAAAATTGTAATAATTATCTGTATATTTTTAAAACATCCTTTTTGAGCTGTTGGATAGCTAGCACACGGATCATGTGTTTCCTTCGAGCGTTTGTGAACCGTTGGATCAGATGTGTGTTTCTTTCGAGCGCTTCTGAGCCGTTGGATCGAGGAGGAGATGAAGAACAAGAGTACGGCAACAGCGGAGAAGAAGCTAGTCAAACTAGTCCGGAAGGGAATTAAAGACCGAATACAAATCATTCGGATTCCCGTCATACAGCCCAACGGTGCATTTGATATGCAGGCACTCACGAGCCACCATTGGGCTGTATGACGGGGAAACCGTGTGCATTTGATAAAAGGTTTAATACATTATTACACATCACCACCAACATCCCTATCTAGTGTGTGTCCATTTCTTCTTCGTGTGTGTCCCTTTCTTCTGATTGCGCCGCAACCATGGACAATCTTCATCATTCAACGCGATGGTTGGGTCAGTTTTCACCGTGAAGGGGGGAATTTCTTGAAAATTATTGTAATCTTCCGACATGTCCATCTTGTCCTCCACTGCTATGATGTTTCTTTTTCCTGAAAGAACTATGTGGCGCTTTGGCTCATCGTATGATGTATTCGCTTGCTTATCATTTCTTTTTTTCGGTCTGGAAGACATGTCCTTCACATAGAAAACCTAAGCCACATCATTGGTTAGGACGAATGGTTCAGTGTCTTACCCAAGATTTTTGAGATCCACCGTAGTCATCCGTACTTCGGGTCTACATTTACCCCTCCTTCCAGGTTGAACCATTTGCACCTGAACAAAGGTACCTTGAAAGAAGGTCCATAGTCAAGTTCCCATATCTACTCTATGTAACCATAATATGTGTCCTTTTTCCCATTGTTGTTTGTTGCATCAAAGCGGACACCACTGTTTTGGTTGGTGCTCTTTTTATCTTGATCGGTCGTGTAAAATGTATTCCCATTTATCTCGTACCCTTGAAAAGTCAATATAGTCGACGATGGTGCTTTGACCAACAAGTATAACTGTTCGTCAACAGTGTTGTCATTAATGAGACGTGTTTGCAACCACCCGCTGAAAGTATTCATGTGTTCTTTTTCAATCGATTCTTCAGGCTGCTCCGGGCATTTAGAGCGTAAAATATTCATGTGTTCCTGGATATACGGAGCCACCAAGATGCAATTATGTAGAACTGTGTAGTGTGCTTGATTGAAAGAATCCCAGTCCTTACACATTATTGTTTTATTTCGTAGCGTGCCTATTCCACGCAGTCTCCCCTCATGGAGCGATTGAGGAACACCGATCGGCTTAAGGTCAGGAATAAAATCAACACAAAACTCAATTACCTCCTCTGTTCCATAGCCCTTGGAGATGCTTCCTTCTGGCCTAGCACGGTTATGAACGTATTTCTTTAAGACTCCCATGAACCTCTCAAAGGGGAACATGTTGTGTAGAAATACAGGACCGAGAACGTTAATCTCTTCGACTAGGTGAACTATGAGGTGCGTCATAATATTGAAGAAGGATGGTGGGAACACCAACTCGAAGCTGACAAGACATTGGACCACATCCTTCTGTAAACCTGGTAGAGTTAATGGATTGATCACCTTATGAGAAATTGCATTGAGAAATGCACATAGCTTCACAATGGGTACTCGAACATTTTCCGGTAGAAGCCCCCTCAATGCAATCGGAAGTAATTGTGTCATAATCACGTGGCAGTCATAAGACTTTAGGTTCTGGAACTTTTTCTCTGCCATGTTTATTATTCCCTTTATATTCGATGAGAAACCAGACGTGACCTTGATACTGCTCATGACTTCAAAAAAGATCTCATTCTCTTCTTTGGTAAGAGCATAGCTGGCAAGACCTTGATACTTATCTGGATTCAGGTGGTTGTCTCGTTCGTGCATACGTTAGTGGTCCTGCCGTGATTCCGGTATATCTTTTGTTTTCCCATACACGCCCAAGAAGCTTAGTAGGTTCATGCACAGATTTTTTGTCACGTGGATCACGTCGATTGCAGAGCGAACCTCCAGTATTTTCCAATAGGGTAGCTCCCAAAATATAGATCACTTCTTCCATATGGGTACGTGTCCATCAGCGTCATTCGAAATAGATAGACTGCTAGGACCCTTTCCAAATATTACTTTTAATTACTTGACCATGTCATATATAACATCACCATTAGGTAATATAGGATTCGTCCGATGATCTGGCTCACCTTTGAAATGCTTGCCTTTCTTTCTTACGGCATGCCCTTTTGTAAGAAATCGCCGATGCCTTAGGTACACATTCTTGTTTCCCAAATGTATACTTTCAGTCTCACCTAAACAGTGCGTGCATGCACTGTATCCCTTGTTTGAATGTCCTCAAATGTTACTAAGAGCAGGCCAATCATTGATGGTTACAAACAGCAACGCTCGTAGGTCAAATTCCTTTTGTTCGTGCTCATCCCACATAGGTACACCTTCGTCAGGCCACAACTGTAAAAGTTCTTCAACCAATGGCCTCAGGTACACATCAATGTTGTTGCCGGGTTGCTTCGGGCCTTGGATGAGCACTGGCATCATAATGAACTTCCGCTTCCTGCACAACCAAGGAGGAAGGTTATAGATACACAGAGTCACAGGCCAGGTGCTATGACTGGAGCTTTGCTCCCCGAAAGGATTAAAGCCATCTATACTTAGCCCAAATCTTAAGTTCCTTGCGTCAGCTGCAAATTCCGGGAACTCCCTATCGATTTTTCCCCACTGCAACCCATCAGCGGGGTGTCTCAGCATCAGGTCTTTCTTATGGACTTCTTTGTGCCATCGTAACAACTTTGCATGCTCTTTGTTTTGTAACAAACGTTTCAACCGTGATATTATAGGAGTATACCACATCACCTTGGCAGGAACCCCTCTTCCTGGGGCACGGCTCACCCTCAACATCACCAGGGTCATCTCGCCTTATCTTATACCGTAATGCATCGCATACCGGGCATGCATTAAAATTCTCGTACTCCTCACCACGGTAGATGATGCAGTCATTGATGCATGTATGTATCTTCTGCACCTCTAATCCTAGAGGGCAGACAACCTTCTTTGCTACGTACGTACTGGGGGGTAATACGTTATCCCTTGGAATCATCTTCTTTATTATTTTCAGCAAATTTTCAAATCCCTTGTCAGATGTACTATTCTCTGCCTTCCATTGCAGCAATTCCAGTGTGGTACCAAGCTTTTTCTGGCCATCTTCGCAAGTTGGGTACAACAATTTCTTGTGATCCTCTAAAATGCTCTCCAACTTCAACCTCTCGTTTTCACTTCCGCTGTTTATCTGTGCATCAAGAATGGCCCGACCAAAATCATCATCGTGCTCATCAACAATGGGCTCATCAACAATGGGCTCTTCTTTAGCTTCGTCTTCCCCCATTGCAGTATCACCGTCTTCGGTGAACGTAGGATAGTTGTCATTATCCTTTTCTTATTCATTTCTTCCATTATAACCCATCTTTCTCCGTGCTTGGTCCAACAATTATAACCGGACATGAAACCATGCTGCAACAGGTGGACGTGAATGGTCTTTGAGGTAGAGTAATCCTGCGTATTTTTGCAGACGCTACATGGACAAGAAATAAATCCATTCGACGGCTTGTTTTTCTCAGCCACACGGAGAAAACTATGCATACCATTAATATAGTCGGGACATCGTCGGTCACTGTACATCCATTGCCGGCTCATCTGCATTATATAAATATATCAAAAACTATTGCACTACATCATGAATATATAATAGTGACCAAATTAATTAATACAAGTTCATCACATTAAAACCAAAGTAAAGTAATTGTAATGCATAGTCCTCATAAAACATACATTAATTGAAACTAACATACAACTATCTAAAGAATTTAAATCCAACACCAAATGCGATCAAAATCGCAACTAAGGTAACTACTGAACCAACAACATAATGGTACCACTAACGGCATATTTTCTAATCTTTTTAATCTTCAAGCGCATTGCATCCATCTTGATCTCATGAGCATCGACGATGTCGGCAAGCTTGAACTCGTGTTCATCGATGATGTCGGCAAGCTTGAACTCCAATTTCATCTTCTCTTCTAGGCATTGGAGACGAAGATCTTCACTTCTTTTCAATTTTGCTTTCAAATCATTGTTTTCTTTTACAAAAAACTCGACAATAGGGTCGGTTGGAATTTCCGGTTCAACTACCTCCTAGATAAAAGTGTCTATGTCAAGTTGGTAGGTATAGTTGTTATAAACACGAAATGAAACAAATAGTTATGAAAATATACCACATCCGAATCATAGACCGGACGAGGGACTACAGGGGCAGATATCAAAACCATGACACTATACATATAAAAAAACATAAGAAAATTATACAAGAAATAAATATGCTTTTAAATCATACAAGTAATTTTTCTTAAAATAAAAGATAAAGAAAAAAGGCTCACCGAGGTGGTGCCGGTGACGGGACGACGCAGGCTATCGACGGCGGTGAGGACGGGACGACACTAAAATCCACAAATAATAAATTAATTTGAGCTCAAAATGCATATATAAAATAAACTCTCTAACTTAGGCATTTCATCAAACACCTAGCTAGCACTACAAAAATGAAATGAGCTAAACTAGCAATGAAAGGAGCTAAAGTTGCAACTTCGGAGGAAAGGATGATGTTGCTAACCCTTGAATAGATGGGGTGCCTTCAATCCTCACAAGTGGTGCAAAAAAATGGGGATTAACTTGAGTGAGGGAGAGGAAACGGAGGAGAAATGTGTGATGACCTCGAGCTCAAAATGGTGGTGGCCTCGGGTGGAAGATGATATATGCAGAGAAGACCTTTGGTCCCGGTTCCAGCCACGAACCGGGACCAAAGGGTCCCTGGCAGGGTCCCACGGCTGCGGCAGATGCCTGCCGCATGTGCTAACCCTTTGGTCCCGGTTCCAGCCACGAACCGGGACCAATGCTCCCCGGCGCCCCGGCCGATGGAACCGGGAAAAATGACCCCTTTAGTCATGGTTCTTTATTGATCCGGGACAAATGGTCAAAACCAAAGCCCTATTTTCTACTAGTGGCGGCATCGCAACGTGCACGGCCGACGCGACACGAGCTCGCGCGTCGGCCATGGCGGCGCTCTGATGGCGGCGTGGGGCGGGGCGCGGTTGGGGAGCGGAACACGCGAGCGGCGCACTGGCGCGGCCGAGCTCGGGGAATCGTGTGCCGTGCGGCCGGAGAGCAGTGCGCAGGCCAGCCGGCGGGGCGGCTATGCACGCGTCGTGCGGCTGGCAGCCTGCAGCGGCAGCTCGCAGCAGGCAAGCGCACGAAGCCATGTCAGCGGCTGGTGGCTTGCGGGGTAGGCGAGGCGGCCGGCGGCTCGTAGCAGGCGAGTGCGCGCTGCGGCTGGGGCGTCGGCCGGCGAGACAATAAGGTGGCGCTCGTGGTATATCCTCGACGACCCGAGTGCATGCGTGCGGTGTCCACGACGCCAACAACGCGGACGGCGGCGGAGAAACATAGAGCTGCATTGGAGATGACATCCTGGAACTAGCTAACTTCAATTTGTTTAGNCTGCAACAGGTGGACGTGAATGGTTTTTGAGGTAGAGTAATCCTGCGTATTCTTGCAGACGCTACATGGACAAGAAATAAAACCATTCGACGGCTTGTTTTTCTCAGCCACACGGAGAAAACTATGCATGCCATTAATATAGTCGGGACATCGTCGGTCACTGTACATCCATTGCCGGCTCATCTGCATTATATAAATATATCAAAAACTATTGCACTACATCATGAATATATAATAGTGACCAAATTAATTAATACAAGTTCATCACATTAAAACCAAATTAAAGTAATTGTAATGCATAGTCCTCATAAAACATACATTAATTGAAACTAACATACGACTATCTAAAGAATTTAAATCCAACACCAAATGCGATCAAAATCGCAACTAAGCTAATTACTGAACCAACAACATAATGATACCAAGCCTCTTGACTAATGGCATATTTTCTAATCTTTTTAATCTTCAAACGCATTGCATCCATCTTGATCTCGTGAGCATCGACGACATCGGCAAGCTTGAACTCGTGTTCATCGATGATGTCGGCAAGCTTGAACTCCAATTTCATCTTCTCTTCTAGGCATTGGAGACGAAGATCTTCACTTCTTTTCAATTTTGATTTCAAATCATTGTTTTATTTTACAAAAAACTCGACAATAGGGTCGGTTGGAATTTCCGGTTCAACTACCTCCTAGATAAAAGTGTCTATGTCAAGTTGGTAGGTATAGTTGTTATAAACACGAAATAAAACAAATAGTTATGAAAATATACCACATCCGAATCATAGACCGGACGAGGGCCGACGGGGGCAGATATCAAAACCATGACACTATACAGATAAAAAAACATAAGAAAATTATAGAAGAAATAAATATGCTTTTAAATCATACAAGTAATTTTTCTTAAAATAAAAGATAAAGAAAAAAGGCTCACCGAGGTGGTGCCGGTGACGGGATGACGCGGGCTATCGACGACGGTGAGGACGGGACGACACTAAAATCCACAAATAATAAGTTAATTCGAGCTCAAAATGCATATAAAAAATAAACTCTCTAACTTAGGCATTTCATCAAACACCTAGCTAGCACTACAAAAATGAAATGAGCTAAACTAGCAATAAAATGAGCTAAAGTTACAACTTCGGAGGAAAGGATGATGTTGCTAACCCTTGAATAGATGGGGTGCCTTCAATCCTCATAAGTGGTGCAAAAAATGGGGATTTATTTGAGTGAGGGAGAGGAAATGGAGGAGAAATGAGTGATGAACTCGAGCTCAAAATGGTGGTGGCCTCGGGTGGAAGATGATATATGCAGGGAAGACCTTTGGTCCCGGTTCCATCCACGAACCGGGACCAAAGGGTCCCTGGCAGGATCCCACGGCTGCGACAGATCCTGCCGCATGTGCTAGGTCCAAATAGAACCGGGACCAATGCTCCCCGGCGCCCCGGCCGATGGAACCGGGACAAATGACCCCTTTAGTCGCGGTTCTTTATTGATCCGGGACAAATGGTCAAAACCAAAGCCCTATTTTCTACTAGTGTTATAGATTTCAGGGTGAAAAATATACTTAATCCTACTCC
Organism: Puccinellia tenuiflora; assembly: GCA_012064385.1. Lineage (NCBI taxonomy): Eukaryota > Viridiplantae > Streptophyta > Magnoliopsida > Poales > Poaceae > Puccinellia > Puccinellia tenuiflora. Next base: position 165,326 of record QRDG01000016.1, on the reverse strand, counting down.
AAAAAATAAAGAGGCCCGCCTGGTGAACAGTAAATTCGTCTTACTTACGGGTCCTCCTATTCTACGCCTTTAGAGGCGGTTAGCGCGCCGACGCGCCAGTCGTCTTCCTCCAACCTCCCGTCCCCGCCTCACCTTCGACCCCCCGCCTCCAACGCCGGCTGACCGCCTGCTGCCGCCACCCGCGGCCGGTCCCGCTCCCGCGGCGCCTCGCCGCCCCGCCCTCCTCGATCCCTAGCCCACCGCCGGTCCGTCGCCGCCCCCGACCTCCCTCTAAACCCTCCCTCCAGAGAACCCCGCACCCGAACCCTAACTCCGGCGAGCTCCCCGCACCGCACCCGCACCCCCTCCGTTAAGTCTTGGCCTCACCTCCACCGGCGACGCCGCGGCCAGCCGCGTCGTCCCCGTCTCCGGTGAGGTCCTGGCCTCGCCTCGCCGGGGACGTCACGGCCAGCCGCGTCGTTCCCGTCTCCGGCGAGGTGCTCCGCGTCGAGGTGCTCCGGTGAGGTTCGTCGCGGCCAGCGTCCGTCATGGTCTTCTCTTCTTCTTCACTGCGTCTGTCGGTGAACTAAATAGGCCAGGCCCAATTAGAGAGATAGGCAACGGGAGGAGTGCGCGTTTTGGTGCTAATCATTTCAACGGACGTAGAATAGGATTTGCCCTTACTCCCTCCAAAAAAAAAGTAAGTTCGACTTAAATGTTTACAAGGTTTTTCAAATAAAATGATTTTTGTTTTGCAATGTACTACGTATTCATGTATTATATGAAAGTGTGAAATTTGATAAATAAAAGACTAATAAAAATGGTGCCCTAAAATGTAACTTTTGAACCACCAGATAGTATCTTTTTTAAGACAAGACACAAACATTACATTTTCCATGAAAATTTACTTGCACACAGAGGATACGGACACATATATGCATAGAATAATTCAGATTTTTTTTAACATGAAAAGGTTTTGTTTCATCTAACAGAGAGGAGTGTGAAAGGGCCCACCCTTGACATAGAGAGAATATATCTACCAAGACAAAGACCTGTGTCTGAAGAAAGGCACCTAACTGTTAAGAGTCCTATTCTGAATTTTGAGCGTTAGATGTGCTTTTGATGATGTGCCTTAACATTACAACTCCTCCTTATATGAGCTATTCTGGTATGATGGAAAGCTGAGGGCACCTGTACTGTATAGCAGCAAGGATTGGCTAATGATCGAGTGACCTGCGTATTTTTGTTGGAATTTTGGCACTAGGCCATTTATTTATTTCCATAATTCCTGAAAAATCCTAGAGCCCATGAATGGATGAATATGAACGGTTGCATGAAGTTGAAGCGTTTTGCACTAGTGGAAGTTGAAACCGAAAGGTCTCTCATCATGCACTAGTGGAAGACAAATTGAAGGGTCTCGGTCCCTTTCTCTTCAGCTTCTCGCGAACCTTTCGCCTCCTACTGTGTGCCTATATAAGAGAGGTCGCTCCTCTCACATAGACACAACACATCAGCCACCACTCTTATGCAATTGCCACTTGGTTCTCGAGCATTGCGCCGCCGATCAAGACTTCTCCATCCCGTGCCGCGGCGTGCACCGTGGGACGGGACAGTAGGCCTCCGGAACCCCGCCTCTTGTGATCCTGTACGGGAGAGGGGCGATAAAGTTTTTGGGGAGCCCTACCGCGCGACTACTGGCTTCTTCTGCAACACGGACGCCGACGACTACTTCCCGGACGACGACTTCTTCCCCGATGTCGACGTCATCTTCGGCAACATGAACACCAACGGCGCCAACGGGTCTTCCTACAACACCCCGTACGTGCTCATATGTGTTCTACTAGACATCATGCTTTAGACAATATTTGTAGCAATTTGTGTAGAATTGCAATATGCGTACTCTCTAGAATTGCTACTTGCATACTCCCTAGAATTGGTATTTGCGTACTATCTTCTAGGTTGCATGACTAGTTTAATTCATATTTTACTAGTCATATTTTATCTACTATTTTTAAGGGTTAAATTATGTGGAAAATTGCTCATATCTTCAACAATCCAAAAACCTTATCTTAGGCAATTTTCTACTGTTGGCTTTACTGCTTCGTTGAGGCCCGCTGTTTTCGATGGGGTGAACTATAAGAAGTGGCGTGCGAGAGCCACTCTCTGGTTTGAAACCATGAAGTGTTTTCATGCTACTAAAGGCAAGCCTGAAGGAGAGCTTACTCCTAAAGAGGAGAAAGCTTTTCAGGAAGCCGATACCCTGTTAAAGGCTGCTATTCTCAGCATTCTTGGCGACAAGTGTCGACCCGTATTTGTCCATCACTACGGGCAAGGGCATGTGGGATGCGCTCGAGGCCCAATTTGGGGTCTCGGATGTAAGCAGTGAATTGTACGTCATGGAGCAGTTCTTTGACTACGAGATGACTGGTGAGCGCTCCATTGTTGAGCAGGCTCATGAGATACATTCCATTGCTAAGGAACTTGAGGAAGTTTCGTGTGTGTTACCCGACAAGTTTATTGCCGGAGGCATTATTGCGAAACTCCCTCCTTCATGGAGGAATTTTGCTACTTCTCCGAAGCACAAGAGACATGATTTTTCCGTTGTGGATCTCATTGGGTCACTTGATGTGGAAGAGAAGGCGATAGTGAAAGACACACTTGCTCAAGGTTTTGAGGGAGGTTCGAGTGCTAACTTCGTTCAGAAGAAGAACTCCCAATCCTATAAGCCCAAGAACAAGAGTAAGTCTGAGGACAAAGGCAAGTATGATAAAAGGAACAAGCCTTCACAGTTTACCAACTTCAAAAGGAAGACCGATAAGAAGAAGGGATCCTGCCACGTTTGTGGTGACCCTAATCACTAGGCTCCAAAATGCCCTAACCGATTTGAGGAGCGCGAGAAGAGCGGCAAGACCGCTAATGTTGTCATTGGAGATACTGAGATGAAAGATGTTGGGTATGGTATATTCTCAACTATCTTTTTAGTATGTCATTCGCCTGAATGGTGGATTGACACGGGAGCCAATGTACATGTTTGCGCTGATATCTCAATATTTTCTTCTTATCAGGTCGCAGGGACTTCTTCCGTGCTAATGGGAAATGGGTCACATGCTTCTGTTCGTGGTGTTGGTACGGTCGATCTGAAGTTTACTTCGGGAAAGATCGTGCGCCTGAAGAACGTTCATCATGTGCCCGCCATAAATAAGAATCTTGTTAGCGGATCTCTTCTGTGTCGAGACGGCTACAAGTTATCTTTTGAGTCCAATAAATTTGTACTGTCCAAGTTTGGAACCTTTGTTGGTAAAGGATATGAGTGCGGAGGCTTGTTTCGCCTATCACTGTCAGACGTTTGTAATAAAGTGGTGAATCATGTTTGCACTACTGCTGAATCAAATGTATGGCATTCATGTCTTTGTCATATTAATTTCGGGTGTATGACGCGGCTAGCCAAATTGAATTTAATCCCCACTTTCACCACTGTCAAAGGTTCTAAGTGTCAAGTTTGTGTTCAAGCAAAGCAACCACGCAAGCCTCATACGGCTACAGAGGTACGAGACTTGGCACCTCTAGAGGTCATACATTCTGACCTTTGTGAGATGAATGGCGAGTTGATAAAAGGTGAAAAGAGATACTTCATGACGTTAATTGATGACTCCACTAGATATTGTTACGTGTACCTTTTGAAATCAAAAGATGAGGCTCTGAATTTCTTCAAAATCTATAAAGCTGAAGCAGAAAACCAACTTGATCGAAAGATTAAGAGGCTTAGGTCCGATCGTGGTGGAGAGTATTTTTCCAATGAGTTTGATTACTTTTTTGTGGAACACGGTATAATTCATGAGAGGACGCCTCCCTACTCACCCCAATTAAATGGGGTGGATAAAAGAAAGAACCGTACTCTAACTGATTTGGTTAACGCCATGTTAGACACATCGGGTCTCTCCAAGGCATGGTGGGGGAGGCGATATTGACTGCATGTCATGTCCTAAACCGAGTTCCTATAAAGGACAAAGAGATAACTCCATTTGAGGAGTTTGAGAAGAAAAGGTTAAAACTCTCTTACTTGCGGACTTGGGGTTGTTTGGCGAAAGTCAATATACCAATTCCCAAGAAGCGCGAGCTTGAACCAAAAACCGTAGACTGTGTTTTTCTGGGCTATGCATTCCATAGCGTTGGTTATAGATTCTTGATAGTAAAATCCGAGGTATCCGGCATGCATGTTGGTACAATTATGGAGTCGGACGATGTGACTTTCTTTGAGGATATCTTTCCAATGAAAGATATGCCGAGCTCATCAAATCAGGAGATACCAAGTTCATCTAGTCAGGAATTTGTTCCAATTACTGAACCCACCATTCCGATAGAACACCATGAAAATATTGTGGAGGATGACAATGAAACTCCTAAAAGGAGCCTAAAAGGAGCAAGAGACAGAGGACTACAAAGTCTTTTGGTGATGATTTTATTGTGTACCTCGTAGATGACACTCTCAGTTCTATTTCAGAAGCTTATGCATCTTTAGATGCTGACTATTGAAAGGATGTTGTCCGTAGTGAGATGAATTCCATCTTAGCTAACGGAACTTGGGAGATCACTGATCGTCCGTATGGGTGCAAACCTGTAGGATGTAAGTGGGTGTTCAAGAAGAAACTTAGGCCTGATGGTACCATTGAAAAGTACAAGGCACAGCTTGTGGCTAAGGTTTATACCCAAAAGGAAGGTGAAGACTTCTTTGATACTTACTCACATGTTGCCAGAATGACCACCATTCGTGTACTACTATCATTGGCTGCCTCGCACGGTCTTCTCGTTCATCAAATGGACGTTAAGACGACTTTTCTAAATGGAGAGCTGGAAGAGGAAATTTACATGGAGCAGATAGATGGTTTTGTGGTACATGGTCAGGAAGGAAAGGTGTGTAAGCTGTTGAAGTCGCTATATGGCCTCAAACAAGCCCCTAAGCAGTGGCATGAGAAGTTTGAAAGAACATTAACTGCTGAAGGTTTTGTTGTAAACAAAGCTGACAAATGTGTGTACTATCGCCATGGTTGGGGCGAGGGAGTTATTCTGTGTTTGTATGTCGATGATATACTGATATTTGGGACCAACCTTAATGTAATTAAGGAGGTCAAGGATTTCTTATCTCGTTGTTTTGAGATGAAGGATCTAGGAGTAGCTGATGTTATCTTAAACATCAAGCTATTGAGAGATGACGATGGTGGGATTACTCTGCTTCAATCCCACTACGTGGACAAGGTCTTGAGTCGTTTTGGGTATAGCAATTGCAAGCCTTCTCCAACACCGTATGATCCTATTGTGTTGCTTCGAAAGAATCGACGAATTGCTAGAGATCAATTGAGATACTCGCAGATTATTAGCTCGCTTATGTATTTGGCTAGTGCCACGAGGCCTGGCATCTCTTTTGCTGTAAGTAAGCTGAGCCGATTTGTTTCAAATCCGGGAGATGATCATTGCCATGCTCTTGAGAGGGTTATGCGCTATTTAAAAGGCACTGCGAGTTATGGTATTCATTATACCGGATCTCTGAAGGTACTAGAAGGTTATAGTGATTCAAATTGGATATCTGACGCTGATGAGATTAAGGCCACAAGTGGTTATGTTTTTACATTTGGTGGTGGCACTGTCTCCTGTAAGTCTTGCAAGCAGACCATCTTAACGAGGTCAACTATGGGAAGCAGAACTCACAGCATTAGACACTGCCACTGTTGAAGCAGAGTGGCTTCGTGAGCTTTTGATGGACTTACCTGTGGTTGAAAAACCAATACCCGCCATACTAATGAACTGTGATAATCGAACTGTGATCATCAAGATTAACAGTTCTAAGGATAATTTGAAGTCATCAAGGCATGTGAAGAGGAGACTGAAATCTGTCAGAAAAATGAAGAACTCCGGAGTTATTGCATTGGATTATATCCAAATATCTAAAAATTTGGCAGATCCCTTCACAAAGGGTCTATCACGTAATGTGATAGATAATGCATCGAAGGAGATGGGTATGAGACCCACGGTATGAGTTGTTCACAGTGGCAACCCACTCTATGTGATCAGAGATCCCGTGAAGTAGGATTGGGAGACAAGCTGTTGATCAACTGAGAGAAGAGTATCCTTATTTTATATAATACCACTCCGTGAAGATGCAATACTCTTCTAAACTGCATGGCAGATTGATATCTATCTTAATGTGTTCCAAGAGTCTTTATTTTAAAGAAGAGATGTTGTCCTGCAGAACATCTATTGAGTAACACACCTATATGAGCCTGACTGTTAAACGTCGCAGTCTATGAGAGTTGGGTGCTCTCTAATAAACTCATGAAAGGCCCGAGAGTATGACGTATAATCTCCACCCGCGGGAAAGTCCCATGGCAGCCCAGTATCGATCAAGACTTTGTGTGAAGCTAGATTCGCAGAAAACTTGCAGTTCAAGGCCCAGTCCACTGTTCAAGTTGCGAACTAGTGTAACATGAAGTTCTAGGTGGAAGTTCAACTTAACAGTCTCTACTGCAGTACCGGTATATAAACAATGTTTTAGAACCTAAGGCAAATTCTATATGCCTCTAGGATCTGGTGGGGGATTGTTGGAATTTTGGCACTAGGCCATTTATTGATTTCCACAATTCCTAAAAAATCCTAGAGGCCATGAATGGATGAATATGAATGGTTGCATGAAGTTGAAGCGTTTTGCACTAGTGGAAGTTGAAACCGAAAGGTCTCTCATCATGCACTTGTGGGAGACAAATTGAAGGGTCTCGGTCCCTTTCTCTTCACCTTCTCGCGAATCTTTCGCCTCCTACTGTGTGCCTATATAAGAGAGGTCGCTCCTCTCACATAAAAAAACACATCAGCCACCACTCTCATGCGATTGCCACTTGGTTCTCGAGCATTGCGCCGCCGATCAAGACTTCTCCATCCCGTGCCGCGGCGTGCACCGCGAGACGGGACAATAGGCCTCCGAAGCCCCGCCTCTCACGGTCCTGTACGAGAGAGAGGTGATAAGGTTTTTGGTGAGCGCTACCGCGCGACTACTGGCTTCTTCTGCAACACGGATGCCGACAACTACTTCCCGGACGACGACTTCTTCCCCGACATCGACGTCATCTTCGGCAACATGAACACCGACGGCGCCAACAGGTCTTCCTCCAACACCCCGTACGTGCACATATGTGTTCTACTAGACATCATGCTTAAGACAATATTTATAGTAATTTGTGTAGAATTGCAATATGCGTACTCTCTAGAATTGCTACTTGCATACTCCCTAAAATTGGTATTTGCGTACTATCTTCTAGGTTGCATAACTAATTTAATTCATGTTTCACTAGTCATATTTTATCTACTACTAGCACACTGCCCGTGCTACGCTACGGAAACCACAATAATAAAACAACAAAACTAATTTGACATATGAATTTTTGAAAATATACTTTTTTCCACTTAACGGTGGCAAGGGTGCGTAATTTCTACAACTTCGGGGGTAATTTCAATGTTAGACGAATTTTTAGGAAAAACAACTCTCCCTTTATTATATTATATATAGCAAATATGCTCATGTGTTGCACCAAAGAACATTATGTGTTACCTAGCAAAACAATGTAAATGATAGTTTTAATCTGGAATACACTGGGAAAATATAAATTACAACTACAAAAGCCAAAAGTTTTCTTATGACAAAGTTGCACTCCTTGAGAAGCTAATATCAATTCGCAAACATTGCACATGTTCCCGATATTTTTTTTAAATATTATAACATTTAGTTCCATGTGATTTAGAAATACTTATATTTTCTCGTATAATCTTGGGAATATAAGTGTGTGTGCGGCATGAGCAGATACTTATTAAGGTCTGGCTGCAACCAAATTGGGTTATAAATATATATACATTAGTTCAAGCAGACTGACTTGAAACATCCTCCTATAGCTCTAAACAGTTTTCAATACAGTAAATATGTACAGTAGCTCTCTAAACATATGGATTAATTAATTAGTAGGTCGACATATTGTATAGAAGAAACAAGACTCTGGATATATACATGAGAAGAAGGAAAAATTAGATCACACATGAAGCAGCGAAGGTAGACAACATATGTCACGCATTGAGCAAACACTTGATCTGAACCTCACTGGCTTAGGAGTTGCCTGTAAGGATACCGAGTAATCACAAGAAAAATCAAGCAAGAGACTCCGGCGAGGCTGACGCTGATCTGCAGAGCTAGCTCCTCCTTTTTTCAAAAGAAATTTGTGCAGTTGTTACAGATTGCAAATTTGTGCAGAATCTAATTCTAGGAAGTAAATCGACGAATCAAGACCTATGTATCGCCCATGGTCTTCCCCTTTGATTACTTTGAACCAGACCTTGACACGGGACACACACGATAGGGACTGCCTGCATTGACGACGAAGCTGAGGAGGATATGCACCGGTTGTAGTTTAAAGTAGATGTTGCTCTTGCGGGCTGCCGTGGTTCGATACGCTGCTGATTATAGGACCTATGGTGGACTTGTGCTGCAGCGCGGCGCTTCTTCTCCACCTCCCCGCCTACACGCCGGCACCCTACCGTCGCCCTTGCAGCCACCACAGAGCGCATACGACCCGGGATGCTCATCTGCTGGAGATTGAAAAGATAGAGAACGGGCGGTGAAGAACGGGGAGGTGGTGGAGGTCGCCGATGGCTGCAGATCGACGGGTCACGAGTGGCGACCGGATGTGGATGCCTGGGTGTGGGGATGGTTCTGTTCGGGCGGGAGGATGAGGTGGGGAGAAGAAAAACAAGCGAACCGGTATGATGATTCACTTATAGGTGGCAGTATCCGTAATTATGGTAAAAAATAAGGGTAATAATAAAGTTGGACGAAAATTTTGGGAGAAGCAATTCTTCCTTTATTATTAGGTAAAGATTTTTAAGGGTTAAATTATGTGGAAAATTGCTCATATCTTCAATAGTTTTGTGCCTGGAAACAGACCGCCGCGTGAGGCGTGCAAGATCGAAGCCTGGGCAAGCGCCCGGGCAACAGGGGCGCTGCGTCCGCCCGTGATTTGAATTGTAATTGTGCATGCCTGTAGGATGCATTATTGACTACGCCCCCCAAAAATCAGTTTTTTTAAAACTTATAATTATAGTTTTTAAACATTTTGAAATGCAGTGATCACTAGAGCTAGAGCCAAAATGACTTTTCGTAACTTGAGTAAATTCGTATGCGTCAAAGAATGAAAGAATATTCTTCTCTGTATTACTACTCTGCTGTTTTGGGGCCGGATAATTTTTTCTTTTTTTAGTTAGGTGGGGGAGAGTTTCCTTGTTTGACTTGAGGAGAAATCAAACATGTGCACCTTGTGTGTAAAACTCGCCTGCCTCGTGGGAGAGGCCACCGAGAGATCCGGCAGCCTCCCTCCCACATCCTCGCGGCCGCTTTCCCGATGCTCCTCCGACCGCCGCCGCGCCACCTCTCCCACCTCCTCCGCCCGCGCCACCTCCGCGCCCTCTCCAACGCCGCCGCGGCCGCGCTCGCCCCTGTCCTCAGTTGGGCCTTTTCTACTGGGCCACGCCCCTCCGCCGCCTGTCATCGATGGACTTGGGCCATGTGCCCAGGCTTTAAAGTTGGGCTTTTTCTACTGGACGATGCGGTGAGAGATATTTTTATCCCATGTGAAGGCCCTCACCATAAGGTTTATGTGCTCTCTTTCTTCTATTTTGCTTTTAATGTTTTATTACTCTTTTCGATTGTTGCGGTTCTGTATCTCAGATATGCAGAGGCCAGAGGCTAGGTGATGCTATTTTGTGAGTAATAAAATAACCTTCATAAAAAACATATATATTGTTGACATAGTTGCAAGAATTCCCCCTTAATAGTCCACGGTTAATACAAAGTAATAATTGTTACAGATTATACACCAATTAGGTCCAAAGCCGATCACAACTCCAGCCTGTTTCATTGTGCTTGAAATGAGTATGGATCCTGAGAGATGACGACGATGATCATTTAGTACGGCTTCTCGCCGACGTAGTTCCCGGGCGGGTAGTAGCTGCAGACCATGAGGGTGTTGCCGTTGTTGCAGGTGACGCGGCCACAGCCGACGCTGGTGGTGTGCTTCCACACCACGGCGGTGTAGTGGCCGCACATCTTGCCGGCGTCGCAGCTGTTGGGCCCGTAGTGGTAGTTCTTCTTCTCGTCGCTCCACTCGTCGACGGTGTGCCGCCACGTCCACGCCTTCCCCTCCCCGAACATCAGGTTCTCCCCGTACTTCTCATTGTGCGAGTGCTGCAGCGCGCAGTCCCCCTTGCGCTCGTTCGCGTACTGCTGCGCAAACTGGGCCACCGTCGCGTTCCACCTGCAAATAATGTGATCGTCGGAGTTATCATGTTTGTCGGCGTCGATCGGCATGTCATGGTGGCCGTCTCCGGCGACGGCGGACATGCGTGCCAAGGCGGAGGTCTTACACGAGAGGAGGGACGTGCTCCTTGGCGCGGAACGCGTTGTGCTCGCTTACGATGTTCGCGATGGCCTTAGGGCTCAGCCCGTCCACGGGCTCGCCGTCATCGTCCACCTGCTTTTTGTCGCCACCGCTGCCGCCGCTGTACGAGCTCTGCGTGTCGCTGGCGGGAGAAGACGGCGTCGCAGGTGGCTCAGGTTTGGACGGCGTCTCACCGGTGCGGTAGAAGTCTCCCTGCCCTGGCGCCGTGGGCGTTGCCGGCTCCGGCTCGATCGTCTTTTCTGGCGCCGGCTCCGGCTCGGTCGTCGTCTCCGGCGCCGGCTCCGGCTCGGTCGTTGTCTCCGGCGCCGGCTCTGGCTGGTTCGTCGTCGTCGTGTGTTGCTGCCGGAAATAACTAGAGGCGCTGCGGAGTGCCCCGAGGAAGCCACCCGGCTGCGTCTCTACCACCTCCGCCTGAGGGGCGTACTGCCCGGCGGCGGGCCTGGCGAGCAGCTCGTTGGGCACCGGCATCACCTCCGGCTGCGGGAGGTACTGCTCATTCTGGTTCGTGACCAGAGGCTCCGTCACCTGCTGGCTCGCCGCCGCCGACGGGACGTATTCCTCGAGGCCATGGGCGCGGCCGGCGAACAGCAGGCACACCACCGCCACGGCGGCGATCACCGCCGGTACGAGCTTGTCGGCGTGCATGGTTGCTCAACTTCTGTGGGAAATTAATTTGAACCTACCATGCGTGGTTATGTAAAGGGAGAGAAAGGAATATGCTATTTTTGGCGGGGATTACAGGCCAGTGCTATTTTCGGATCAGCGAGCTATGTTTTTTGGGGGCTAACGACCAAACCGAAATGGACGTCCAAACAGCTGTAAAACAAAACAGTTTCTACAAAATTAAGTAAAGCACAAACACATCTTTTTTCCATTGCAAGAAACTGCTAAGAGTACTAATTTGAAGGCCCTCTGAAAACCAGGAGGGCAAAAATTTTAATAAGGTGCGCGTTTTTGCTTGGAGAGTGGCTACGGACACCCTTGCAACAAAGAAGAACAAGTGGAGAAGAACTCTGGAGGTCGTTCCCCGGTGCGTCATCTGTGGCCAGGAAACGGAGGACGCCTACCATGCCACCGTCTCCTGCACCAAAGCCGCTGCACTTCGGCACGCCATGCGAGAGCACTGGGAGCTGCCTCCTGAAGAACTTTTCAGATTCACAGGCAAGGACTGGCTCCAACATCTCCTCGACCAGCTTGACGGAACCACCAGGGCAAAAACCATCCTGATCCTCTGGCGTGCTTGGCACCTGAGGAATGATTGCATCCACCAAAAGGGAGACGAAACCATTGCTCGCTCGGTTAACTTCCTGAAGACATACAACTCTGAAGCAGAAGGTTTGGCTCCTGCTCCCGGAAACAACAAGGGCAAACTTCCCCTGGTCCCGCCTCCGACCGGCTGCCCCTCGGCCGGACGCCCGCCCGCTCCTTGGACTGCACCTTCACCTGGGTGGATCAAACTCAATACGGATGGTTTCTTTCTTTAGTTCGGCTGCCTCTGGAGGAGCGGGAGTGATCGCTAGAGACAGTGAAGGATCCGTGATACTCGCTGCTTGCTCCAAGATCAACAACTGCACATCTGCTGAGGAAGCCGAAGCTAAAGCTGCTCTGTTCGGCTTGCAGCAGCTGGCAAACCACGGGATTCAGAAGCTAGTCCTGGAACTCGACTGCTCCTCTGTGGCCGCTGCCCTCTCTCCACTGGAGGACAGGTCCTGTCTATGGGACACCTACAGAGAAGCCAGGCGCATCCTCGCTTCCTTCGAGCAGCACTCCGTCAGAAACATCAGGAGAGAAAGCAATACTGTGGCTGACGCGCTGGTGAAGTTTGGCAACTCTGCTAGTTTTTCACATTCCGAAAACCCCCTGCCCCATTCCCTGCAAAATCTTGTAATCTCGGACTCCTGCGCGGGTACCGACGGGGGCTTTTGAGGCTTTCTCCCTATCTCAAAAAAAAAAAATTTAAATAACTCTAAAAGGTATGTATTTAGTAAATATTTAAATAACTAAAAGGTTATAACAAGATTGCATCTTCTACCTTAGGTTGCAGACAAAAAACTAGGATGTACAAAGATGAAACAGTATGACTATTTGAACGTGCGTTCTGAATATTCAAGCTGTACATAAGGACATTTAAACATTGTAGGCCGATTTTGTTCGTAAAGGGGACATTTTTAATCAGCAAGTTTAAAGGCACAATCGTGGTCGCGATAGGGAAAGACGGTGGCGACAAATGAATACCTTTAGCATTCGCTTTGATGTCAGCGGAGAACAATTAACCGAGAGAGTCACTAGTAGAAAACGGACCTTTCGTCCAGAGGCCCTGCGACCTTTAGTCCCGGTTGTCTTACAAACCGGACTAATGAGAGCATTAGTCCCGGTTTAAATGGCTAGGACGGTCGCACACCTTTAGTCCCGGTTCAAACGGAACCTTTAGTCCCGGTTGAAGATACAAACCGGGACTAAAGGTTGC